>JAULBS010136516.1:0-27918 GCA_032355785.1 Symmetromphalus regularis | reverse complement strand
TATAAACTATTAAAATAATGACCACTCACCTTGTAGAGTAAACCTTGTAAAATCATCTGAACAAAACATTTATCCATTTTGTACAATACAAATCCTGCACAACATCTAAATCACATTTTAAATTCTTCGCGGCAACAATGGTTGTCACTTGGATGGGTCTTTATAAAAACTATAATTCTTTACAATGCGCATTATATTATTTTTTAAAACTTATTGGTACCAGGTGATAAATCGCCTCAAGTGGATGATGTCTATCGGATTCCATATTAATCCGAAAGACATCGTCCACTGGAGGTGATTTGTCTATTTGTACCAATAATGTTTTTTAAATAATCTGATACTGCACTGTAATGAATTATAGCGACTTAAAAACTATAATATGGAAAATGGCACTCAACATTTAGACGTAGAGGCTATGCTCTGATAAAAACAGATGAAAATAATGCATTGCCCGAAGTCTGTGACGACCCATGTTCATGTACATAGATTGCTGATGATTTAATTTCTTTTTCAGATGGTGTGATCAGTTGGATATGAGATAAAAGATTTCACTTTCAAACTTAACATGTTTAAAAAAAATGTATTTATAAATATACATGTTAGAAAAGGTTTGATAAAATTCTAAAGTTAAAATCTAAAGAACATGCAACTTTTTGAGACACTTGTTAATCTAAAATAATGACTAATGCAAATGTTCACATACTTTATGTTCAAAAGATAAAACACTGAAAATGTCAAATTCAAAAGAGTTTGGTGATAAACAGTTGAAGAAAAGAAAACGTAAACACTTTGAAGCAAATGATAGTCAAAAAGTGTCCATTGTTAATGGAAGTAGTTTAAACTTTAAACAAAAATTAAGAACAGGAAAATTGAGGCCTTCTTCGGGGGAACCTTCCTTGACTAATCAAAGTTTTACCTCAAGCAAGGCAAGCAGCAGTCGAGATAACTCTTCATCACTTCCCTCATGTAGTACCAGTTATAGAGATACAGCGGAATCATCTCGTTACAAACGAGACAGAATAAAAGAAAAATGTGAATACAGTAGTCCAAAGAATAAATCTGGGAGAGCTCACTCACTTTATGGTGATGGTAAATTTGGAAAAAGGAAACAATGGCAAGGAAAGTCCCGATCCAGAACTAAAATAAATCATGTGAAGAAACCCACCTCAGAGTCGCCTCAAGAAGATGATTCAACACTTGATATCCTTTGTGATAATAACAATCTACTTCATTATGTTTTTTTTAATTGTGATTTTTTTCAAACTTTTCAAAGAAAAGTTGGCAGTATTGAGTTATGCATGCTTATATGTTGGTCTGTCCTAATTATACCATTCTTAAATTTTATTGGTGTAAGTGGTATATACCTACCCACTGAATCATGCGGAGCACTGGGTTGGAGCCAGTACAGAGATTAAAAATCCCACACTCTGGGTTGGAGCCAGTACTGAGATTAAAAATCCCACACTCTGGGTTGGAGCCAGTACTGAGATTAAAAATCCCACACTCTGGGTTGGAGCTAGTACTGAGATTAAAAATCCCACACTCTGGGTTGGAGCCAGTACTGATATTAAAAATCCCAATCCTTGACAGATTCAATCCCAGTACTTACCAGCCACGAGTCAGATAGCTTAACCACTGAGTGCAGTTTTTAGAATTGTCTTGCATCTTGATATGTTTAACTTTAATATTCTGAAACTGTAATTGTTGACAAATAACCAGTTCAATTTTATTTTAATATAGAGTATACAGGTATAAATTCGATTTTTTTCACCTTGACTTTACATGTATATAAATTTAGTTATTTTATTTTTGTTTCTCATTTAAAATAATTGCTTCTTAACTGCTAGTACAGATTCCAGGATTTTTCTATGATAAACAGAAGAAGAAGTACTTTAAGATTCTGCCTAACAGCAATAGTGTTACGAATGCTGTAACCAAAAAGACTATTTTATTCCAAGAAGCAGAAAGCAAACGTTTGAAAGATGTAGCCAAATTAGAAAGTACTTGTAGTACACCAAGTTCATATAAACAAAACATTAACAAATTTCGACCCCTGGCAGAAAATATCACATCTTTAGTTTATAGACATCATCAAGGTGACATTGGCAAGTCATGGCTTGAACACAGTTATCTAGAAAATCAAATCAGTTGGATGAAACAAGCTGGAACAGTGAAGATATTTGAAAATCCTGATGTATATTCAAACATTGAGCACATGCTGCAGATAGATGCTAATCATAACAATGACCAGCTTCTTGGTCTGTGGTCCGTGGCCGATTCCGTCATTCAGAGGATGCAGCTACTAAGTTTGACAGAGAGGCCAAGACTGGACACTAAGCATCCGTTATCAGTGAGTGTTAACACAACAGGAGCCACAGTTCTCCAGTCCTGGAATAAAATCACCAGTTTGTGTTGGTCTCCATTTTCCAATGACGTTCAGAAGAAGTATGTGCTCTACACTACAATGTGCTATACACAGTACAACTTCAGCTTGGCTTTCATCAGGAATCTCGATCCAGAATCTAACGAACACGTTCAGGTGTTTGATTTCAATCTGGGCAACTACACAACGTGGACATCGGCCTGGAACCACCATGCTTCACAGTTCTCTGTGGGAGCAGAAAAAACCTGTCTGTTGATTGATGTGGAGACCAGACGTCTGTGGGAGTTCAACACGAATAAAAGTGATGCTCTTTCTCAAGTTTTTGCACCCGTGGTAAGATTTATTAAAAGTAACACACTCTCGTTATTAGACAATGTAGTATATTTTTAGCTATTACAGACTTTTTTTAATATTAAAATTGCACGTTACTTACAAATTTTTGCTAAAGAATAATTTGTTTTGGACCTCATGGTTATGAAACATAAAATCTGTACTTGGAATTTTCAACATCTACCCTTCTTCTCATTCCCCTAGTGAGAGGTAAAGTGCTGCCATGACAACACAGCCTTAAGGGTGCCATATTTTCTTCAGGTTCTTCCATAATAATGTCCCAAATATTTTTTATTATTTCAGGAGGTGCATAATTGATTACTCTGTTTATACATTAGTGCCTATAACTTTTCTAACCTGTAGATGGCCATGTTTTGTTAAGTCTTGATTTTTAGTGTTTTATAGATAAACAGATAATAATTGTGAATTAAATCCCTTTCAGGCAGTGTATGTTATTTCCAAATGTGAATTATTGCCAAGAAATGTCTTTCAATTAATGTTACAGGGATTGTTTATAAAGTTAATTTTGGTATTATCTTCAGTAAAATGTGAATTAATGTTAATTTCATACAAATGACCCATTGAATCCTTGAATTATAGATTTATTTTCTCGTTATTCCCTACATGGTAAGTGTCAGTGATTATATTATATGTACTTTGAGAATTCTTGTCCAGATTTAATCCCTATGTTTTGTACTTTATTTTTGGAAGACTCTGGATTAGCTATTGGCATTTCATTGAACCCAATTCTTTTTTGTAGAATGGACTGCAACTGTACAATGGAACACGGAAGGGGCAAATTTTATGTCATGACCTTCGCAGTCTATCAACAAAACCAGTGGCCTGTATGATGCACAACACTAGCATAGCCTGCATGAGAATGTCAAAGAATGGGAACTTACTCTTTGTCAGTGACTTCAGTGGCAGGGTAAGTTCTTTCTAATTGCAAGGATGACTATCATTTCCTGGAAGTGGGGCAGACGGAGCATTCCCTCCTGTTCAAAAAGTGTGGAGATGTGTCTCTCCACCCCCTCAGGATTGACGTCCTTGAATAGACCCCCTGTGTACTTCGGTATATTTACTCTAAGACCATATGGCTGAGTGTTACATTGATATTATAAAGAGAAATACTGGAAATGATTGTTGTTTAGGCATTTTATTTTCAATTTTTTGAAGCATAAAGTGGGGATTATTATATAGGCATCTCCGCATCCAAAAAGTAGGGGTATTACTTCTTGTTAGCCATGATATTTTATTGTTTTTGTAGATATAGAAGATGAAAGGTTTGTCTTAATTTGACATTGTTATCTTCGGGATTATATAATTGTTTCTGAAAGACATCATACATATATGTATGCATGTAGTTGTGATATGAAGTTTTTCATTTTGTGCAAAATAATATTTATACATGAATATATAATATTAAATAGATTTTGCATCACATTAATGACATTTGTTTTGTAATAGCTGTGTGCATGGGACATCAGAATGAGAAGGGTTGTCCTGGAGTATCAAGGTCTACACAATGAATACATACGACTACCATTCAAGATTGACCCAGCCGAAGACTTTATATATGGAGGTACAAAAATACCTTTTAAATTCTAAAACCAAAACAAAAGTTATTTCTAGAAACATATGCCATTTTTTTTACTTAAGACAATGCTTTTTGAAATCAGTCCAGTTTATACCATCATTAAACTTTGGCTTCTCTAAAATTACGTATTATTTTTGTAAGAAAATCCATTTGTACCTGAATATTCAAATACATTCAAACACTTTTGTTTTAATTGTCATCAATTAGAGCATAACCCTAATGTTTTCAAGTTGCCAACATATAGAATGTATGAGGTGGATATAACATTCGAAATTTAGTTTTATTTGCAACATGTTATCATAGTCAATAAAATGAGACATTTGTGATATGGGTTGACAACTTAAAAACAGAGCAGGGTTATATTCACATTCCAAGTGAACTTTTTTTTTTTTTTTACTATTTATTATTATTATAATTTACTCTTATTCTAAAATAAATAAACTTGGGAGGGTTTTGATCTCAGGAACTATTTATGTAAATAAATATATTATACATTAAACATGTAAATTGGAACTTGTTTGTATGTACTTTTTTGTGACATTTGGCCACAATAACATTTAAGAGACTTGTTTTTACCCTTCCAATTGAAATTGAGAGGTAGCAATTGCTTACCTAAAACAATGATAGCTTGTTAAATTAACTACACATTGTAATGTGATATAAATATCAGACGTCCCATTTTTCATAATTTTGTGCATTTCTATAAAAACTAATAAAAAGAATAATTTTTTTTAGCTGGTCAAGACTGCTACACAAATTTCTGGTGCTTGAAATCTGGTAAACAGTTGCTGCATTTACCTCCACCTTGTCCTGCCTCGATCGACACAATACCTGCAGTGCACTACTCTAACCACTGGGCTAACAAGCCTGGAAACAATGGACTCATAATGGGGATCAAGGATTCTCTCTATCTGTACTCAGGCAGAGTGGCGTCATGACAAAAACAGATCTTGTGACTTGATGAATTTAAACAGATGCTTACCTTATAACATGTTCTAAAACTTACTTTAAAACAGACCATATATCCTAGTCAGTTTAGGCACATATACTCAACAAAAAAAAGAAAGTATGCATGTAATCAATAGTTATTTGTTTCATAAACCAGAAGACATTCATGGGAGAAATTCTGGAAATAGATAACCACACCATTTAGGAGGTATGTGTGTGCAATAACATGACAAGTTGCATATATGTGTTTGCTGGCAATGGACAATTACAAAAATTACATTAAAAATATTCAATTTTTCAACATGGATATTTTCTTTTTTGGTTGAGTATATATTTTGAAGACTTAAGGTGAATTTAGATAGATGCTCAGGATTCAAAATAATTTGAGAACTTTACTTTGTTTGTAACCCCATCACCTAACTCCTGTGTGAATAACATTTTATTCATTATGTTTCATTTGCATTGATAATCATTGTATATCATTAACAAACAAAACTGAAAGAGAGTGATTCTCACATGTTAGTTTGTCTTTAAGTATTTAATAATAAAAATCTTGTAACCCAGTGAATTTAAGTCATTTGTTATTTTAAAATAATCACTGCAAATAATGTTCAAACTACTTATTTTAAAACAGAAACTAAAACCTAGACAATATCAATATTATTTTAAAATAGATCTTATAACCTAGTATAATTAAATCAAGTTTTATTTTAAAATAGTCCATGCAATCTCAGTATGCAAGCTACTTTATATTTAAATATACCCTAAAACATGGACAATACAAATAATTATTTTAAAACTGATTTTGTGAGATGGTACACTTTGGTATAATGATAACAGATCCATTGTAAGCAAAACACATTTTAATAGTGTTGGCGATGCCGAGACTAACTTAATTACTCTGAAGTTGTGTTGAGAGACTTGACACTCGTATATTCTTAGCTAATTCATGGCTAATTGTTAATTAGAATACTACCTAAATAAACTGACAAATTCAATACTTAGATAACAAAAGAGGTGTTCCTAACCGCTATAGACTAGACACGTTTTTCGTATAATTTCGAAATAAATGTAAAAAAGGTGTCATAACTGTCTTTTTCATAGCGCTTATTTAGACTGTTGTATTGGTGCATAAATCGTGTGTATTAAAATGAATATGTCAGATTACTTGCTTTATTGTATTTGGACATGACAGTGGAAAAAGCCCAACCCGATACTAAGACCACCCCACTATTACAACCAATTTTAATAAGTTCCACTGGTGGTCGTAATAGCGGAGTTTCACTGTATATATATATATATCATCATCATCATCATCAGGGGCGTACATTAACCTCTTACAGATATTGGCCACGGACCGTTAACTTGAAAAAATGAACTAGCCCCCTCCCCCCAAATTTCAAACCAGCCCCCAAAAAGATTCCAAAGACCAGAATTTTTGTAGATAATGCTGTTTTGTGCATGTCATGATGTCTCTTCTCAGCGTCATACAGGCCAAAGAATTTCAAATTTCATGGGAAAAACTTTTTCTGTTCCATTACATGCCTGGTGATCATGGAAACCCATTGGAAATTGGTTTTTGATGCCTCATGGGAACATTTTTTTTTAATTATTATTATTAGAAATGTTTGTCTGACTTTTACTCTATTATTCTTTACTTTAGATGCGTAAGATCAGAAAAGTTAATGCTGTGGGAAGCTGCATAATATATTATTCTGTGGTTTTTGTTGTTTTTTAATGTGGCCCACAATGTGGACCTTGGGTATGCTATACATATATATATAAATATATATATATAATTAAATCCAGGACCACTGAATACAAAATATATTTTGTTAATGATATTAATAATTTAGCTCTAGTGGTCCTTAACATGACAAAAAAAAAGTTGGGGAAATGCCAGCTTCCATCCATATTCACATTAGCAACATCAATCACACCTCTTCCGTTTTGCACACATTGACAGACATATTACGTTTCTATTTTATTTCACTGCATTAATAAGAAACTGAAACAATATTACTAATATTGTCATGTCTTTGCTATCACTTAGGGAAAAGCATTCACCATGGATAACAAGTCCACAAAACGAAGCAAACTTCAACTGTTAATTTCACTTCCGGTTTTAAATGAAACAACCTGAAATTGTACGATGGTTTTCATGGAGTCACTCAGCTACCGAATGATATAAATAAAAGATCACGTGGTTTATCATCTGATTTACTACCAATCAAAACACAGTTTAAAAAAAATACTAAATATGTTGCATTTTTGGGAAGATTAAATTAAAAGCATATATGTTGACTAATTTCGAACAAAGTTGTGTATTCAGCTATGATCTCACTAAATCAATAAGTGACACATTTTTAGATGCATCTCTTGTTAGGCAGTAGACCTCACACCATGGCATCTGTAAAGGTTTTATTCACCTGGCACATGCCTCCCCTCCCCCTAATTTTTGGGCAATGAACATTTTTCTTGTAAAACCCTAAGCACTAGTACAGGCCAATACAGCAATTACAAGCCCCATAAGCACTTCTCCAAGGTTGCGCCCCCCCTCCCATTTCACAATTGCTGGAACTGCCCCTGGTTATATAATAAACACCATCAGACGAGACTGTTACAGGACCAGCGATTTTGTTTTATTTGGAACGGTACTTGTATTCAGTTAGTGTTGGATTTGATAGTCTTCAGATAATGCTGGTTTCAAATATGTTTGCAGTGTTTTGTTTTAATATACATATTAAAAAAAAATAATAATAATAGACACAATATGAAAATCATGGGAAACAGATTTTCGGTTCTGGTGTTTTTAGACATGCCACTGGTAACAGTCGTTACCGTGAAATCCTATGGCCTGTAAAATCATCGATTTTTTTCTGCTGCTTAACTTCATCGGTTGTTATTATTATTTTATTTCATCCTTACCGGCCGGGAATTTACATTGTCCAAGAAAAGCCACATGGCTAACAGTCTGTTCAAATCTAAGCCAAGAAAGCGTGAGCCAAAGGCCAGAAATTGGTAGTTCTGTGCACTAACGTGATTGTGCTTATTTGCAGAGAAAAATGGCATCTGTAGCAGACGAAATCTGTGATGCATTCGTGGTCTCTCTTTTGTTTCAAGTTCAGTTTTGTGGTTCACTTCAGAAAAATACTGAATTTGCCCGACTCGATTTGAAACCGAGACGGGCGGGCGGGCCACAGCTAATCTACACCCCTGATATATATATATAAACTGTACATCTTTGTACAAACTATATTCACAATACAAGTCAATTTTTACTATCATTTAATAGTTTTTTTTGTATGCTCTTGCAACTTTTGATTTGGGCTAACAGATTTTATAGCTAGGTCCAAAGATTAGCAGGAATGTCGGATATTTTAACACCTGTGTTTTATTCATCTTACCTGATACTGTGACTTCAAAATTTCCCACTCTTGGAACATCAGAATTTGCCCTGGAATCCAATGTTATCTCCCCTGTACGATTATTCAGATGTAGTGGTCCCGCAGTTGACCCACTTCTAAACCGGTACGTCAACCTATCTCGGTCTGATTCATCGGGATCAAATGCTGGGACTTTCCCAATTGGCTTTGTTGGGAAATTCTCATAAAAATTATTAAAAATAATAATAAAATCTTTGAGCATTGGTGAGTTATCATTCACATCACGGACATGAATGAGAATTTGTGCAGTAGAAAACTGAGATTCAGATGCCGCTCGAAGAATAACTTCATACAGTTTTTTATCCGATTCGTAATTCAGTGTGACACGGGTTGTAATTATAGCCGGGTCGCCTTTTCTTCCTGTCAACTGAAAAGAATCAGCATCAGCTCCACCATCAAAACTATACTCAATAAGTGCATTAATTCCTATATCTGCATCTGTGGCAGAAATTCTAGCAACCGTAGATCCAATAGGGCTATTTTCTGCAATCCAAACATTTATAACTGACGATTCAAATTTGGGTCGATTATCATTAACATCCTCAACAGTAATTTTGATTTTCACTGATGTATTTCTTGGATGTACTCCTCTGTCTATAGCATAAGCAACAAGTTCATAATATGGCACAGTTTCTCTGTCAAGAGGTTTTGCAACACGGATTGTACCCAATGCACGATCGATAGTAAAATGACCATTGCCATTATTGCCCTTTTTGAATGAGTAATACACCTGCCCATTTACACCAGCATCTTTGTCAGTTGCAGAAATCCGAATAAGCCGTGTTGGAAGAGTATCTTCACGAACACTGGCTTCATACATGTGTTCAGAAAACATTGGACTGTTGTCATTTACATCATTAACTTTAATTTCAACATCGGCTATATCACTTTTAGCTGGATTACCATGATCTCTTGCTACCACACTTAACACATAAATTGGAGTTGTCTCTCTATCTAGAACCTCTCTCGTTCTAATTAATCCAGTCACTGGATCAATTGCGAAAGCAGATGTACCAGGTTCCAGAGAATATGTTATCCGAGCATTTTCTCCCCTGTCACTATCCAGAGCAAGAACCTGCAATACGGATGTTCCAACATCCAGATTTTCTTCAATTTCCTTTGAATACGGCAGTCCTTGAAACTCGGGGGAATTTCGGTTGGTGTCTGACACATTGATAAATACATTAGCTGTGTCTAACTTGCCTGAAATATCTCTAGCAGTAACAGATAAAACATAGCGATTGTATTCTCTTGCATTTAACCTTCTCGCTATAGAAATACTACCAGTACCTCTGCTGATCTGAAACGCATCACCCATGTTGCCACTAACAATGCTGTATGAGATCCGTCCAAATTCACCTTCATCGTTGTCAACAGCAGTTACCGTGACAACAGGTGCTCCTATCTCAGCGTCTTCAGAAATTGATACTTGATAAACACGTGGGTTAAATCTTGGGGGATTGTCGTTAACATCCTGTACGTGAATTACAACACTGGCAGTGGCAGAGCGTGGAGGATTTCCATTATCTTTAGCTTCAACAATAAATCTGTATGTATCCTGTTTTTCACGATCTAGTGTCTTTGATGTTACTAATGATCCAGTTTTCAGGTTTACCATAATAGGCAAATCAGGTGGAGGATTTCGAATTGTATAATTCAGATTGGAGTTTTCCCCAAAATCTCGATCAGATGCATGTACCTGTTGAATCTGTGTTCCAATTTTAGAATTCTCAGAAATATACTCTTCATAAAGTTGTGCGGTGAACTGTGGAGTGTTGTCATTAACATCTATCACTTGAACTAAAACAACTGTAGTGTTCTTCCTTGAAGGCATTCCACCATCTTCAGCTCGAACATTAAGCTTGTATTCTGATGCATATTCATGATCAAGCGGCTTCACTATTTTTAGACTTCCAGTACTACTATCAATACTGAAGATTTTGTCCGCATTTCCTGTCAGAGAATACCTAATTTTGCTATTCATTCCACCATCCTTATCTGTAGCCGAAATTCTGGCAATTTCTGGCCTACTGCTTACATCTATGTTTTCAGGTACTTTAACAATGTAACTATCTTTAACAAACTGAGGCGTGTTGTCATTGATATCAAGAATCATAATGTCTACTGATGCTGATGATGATTTACGTGAACCCATGTCACCCTGATCTGTTGCCTGAACAATAAGCCGGTATCTTAGTCGTTTTTCTCGGTCAAGTTTTGTTAACGTTGATATTACTCCACGAATTGGGTCAATACTAAAAGAGTTACTGAAACCCCCAGAATCAAGAAGACTGTAACGGATTTTTGCATTATTGCCAATATCTTTATCAACAGCCTGCACGGTTAGAATTATTGTTCCTTCTTGCTGGTTTTCAGAGATGTTACGAGAATAAAATGTATCTTCAAACTGTGGAGCATGGTCATTGACATCATCTACGATGACTGTTAATGATGCTGTTCCACTCTTAGGTTTGAGATCATTGTCTTTGGCTATCACGGTGAAGAAATGAGCTTGTATAAATTCACGATCTAATTTTTTGGTTGTCTTGATTGTTCCTGTCACAGGATCAATGGAAAACATGTCTTGACTCCTCTGATCTCGACTTGGTATCATGCTGTATGTAATTTTCCCTTGATTCCCGGCATCAGGATCAGTTGCCGTGATAGTAGCGACAACTATTCCAGGTAACTGTTCTTCTTTGATGTTTTTAACATAAGAAGGACTGGAAAAACTTGGTGCATTGTTCGTAGCTCTGCGAACCCGACTGTGTTGTTTGTTCATTACATGAAGGTCCTTGTCAGTTTTAACAGATTTAACTATGACTTTGAATGGAAGATGAAAAGAGTTTTGGTTTTTGCATTGAAAAATTGCATTAAAGTCGAATGAGATATTTTTGTCCTTAAAGCACCGTTTTATGAATGTGGTGATTTCTAATGTTTCTGAATCTACTTTGAAATCAGATGATAGGGGAATGTCCACATGAATCTTACACTGTTGTCTTAATAAAAGGGGAATAAAATGATTTACTGATAACACATGATGTTTTCCTGGAATGCATAACCGTTCACTGCTATGTACAATGATATAATGATTAACATCATATTTTGAATGCAACAAAAGTTCACCATTTCTAAAAAAGCACTTGTCACCATGAATATATAATGAATGTGGTGTTATTGAAATATTTGAAAATAATCTATTTACACGAGTCCTAGATATTATTCTAAAATTCAAAGGATTTCTAATTATTTCAGAACACTTTAAACTTTGCTTCAAGAACACTGTTCCACTGCTGGAATCTAACTCAACAAAGGGGAATGCACGCAGACTGTTCACCCAGTCTAAAGAAAAAGTCCAATCTCTGCCGCGAGATCCATTATAAATAAGGGTTCCTCCTGGATCGGTTGATGAAATGTGAATGTCATATGACATTGTCAGAGAAATGTGCAGCAATATAACAATACAAGTCATAAGTCTACTGTGTGTACAGGACAACCAAGCCACCCACCGCTCACACATTTTAAGTGGCTGTGTCGCTTTCGGCCTATCACCCATGTCGCCAAACGAACCCATTCACACCTGACGCACAGGTATAAAAATCATTAACTCGTATTTTCACTACTGTGCTCAGTGTACATGGTCCAGAAATACGTCAAAACATGACGTGTATATTCCAATATATGAATATTTCTTCGTGATCTTGATCATGTCACAATAAATCCAAATTACATTCTAGCCTAACGAACAGAGTTGTGTGTACGCAAGCGCACGTAGAATGGTAGGGAAGCTCATGAATATTAAGTAATCGCTCAACTATCGACGCTTTTCGCAGGCTTCCGGTTATAGCCAAATATGTTCAGGTCAATTAGAGTTATTCAAAGGTCACATCGAGGAATAAAATGGATTTCCAGCTGTATACAATTTCATTTTGTCTTTTTCTATATCCATATCATTTCATTTAATTGTTGACGTAGATTTAGTTAAATGTCGCACTCATTTAGTGTTTAAAACAATACTTTTTCTTTAAGATATTTGTATTTGTTTGATACGACATCGACGAAAACGAATTAACTAAATATGGTCAGGTCAAATTAGACTGGCTAAAGGTCACATCGTGAAATGAAACGAATTTCCAGCTGTACATAGTTCCTTTTTCTTTTAGTGTGTACGCTAATTACGACAATAGAACGCTATTTGTAGATTCAATCAAAATGTCGCAATAAGTCAATGCTTAAAACGGTTCTCTTTCCTTCAAATATTTATATTTGTTTCAAGCGACATCGACGCAAACGATAGTGGAAAAAGATCAGCATGCGCAGATGCTACATCCGGAATCAAGAGTTAACATGGCGGACACTATCACCAATGAACAACTGGTCGAAGAACTGGAAAAGTTTGGCGAGAAAGTCAAACTTCCAATCAAACGAGACAAACGTCCATTGTTAATTAAGAAGCTAAATCATTTACGTTCTAAGCATAGAGAACAGGATCGTTCTTCAAAACGAGCTGGCGTAAGAAAAACCCTCGATGTTGTTAGCTCGGACGACAGCGAATCGGAAATCGCGGATCAGGTCGCTCGTAAGAAAACCAAAACTGCTCGAGCAGTTGATATGGTTACTAGATCATTAAGACAACGAACAACCGGCTCATTAGCAGCACCAGCAGTTGACCTAAATACGAGTATCGGTTTAAGACGACCACTTCGAAGCAGTAGAAGAACGTCTCAAAATACAGGGCCCTCTTCCCCAAATGTAACGAGTTTAAACGAAAGTACAAGTAGCCGACCTAGCAGGTTGTACCCTGATCTTGATGCACTGAATATTTCAGCTCATACATCCAGTCCTACCAGAAATCTTGAGATTCTTAGAGATGAGACTTTTGAATCGTCTGATGATGAATACATGTTAGAACTGGATGCAGAAGACAGTTCATATGAAGTACAGAACAAATCAGTGAATACAACCTTTACAATCGAAAGCAATAACAGTAGATATGAAACAAATACATCACCATATCGATCAAGTGCAAATACATCTTTTACCAATCATGTTCAGCAAAATAAAAAAACTACTCCAAAATGTAAAACTGTTGACAATCATGTACCCTTGAAACAGAATGACAAGCGATATCAATATAAAAAAGATTATCCTGAGCATGTACATGTGTCTCGTGGAATAGTTATATTTGTTGCAATATTTTTTGTCATAGTTGCAACAGGCTACATTTGTATTCGTAAAGGAAACATTTTGTCATGGATTTCATTTGGAGTATCAACTAAGTTGGGTAAGAAAATATACGTACATATAGAGTAATCAATAGTCACGTACCTCTAGACTTCTTGCGAACAGATGACATAATGTGTTTGGATGTTAATAACAAATAATGTGTTGTGTACAGCACTGAATTAACAAAGTAAGGAAATAATATCTGTATTATTGCTTTTCGGTTACACATGGTTGCTTTACTGTTTTCACTTAGGTGCATGACTATTGATTACTCTAGGATATTATTAAATATTTTGAGGGTATGACAGGCTTATAAAAATTGCAAGAATGAATTTTTTTTTTTTTATCCATGCGATGCACATGTCTTTCATATAACCCATTTTTCATTCACATTATCTTTAGTACTTCATTTACATGTTCAGTATCATTTCATTGTCTGTTCCTTTATTTTAAGTTGTTGCTATTTTATTATGAAACTGATCAGTAATTAAATAATTATCACTGATAACGTATTTTGTAAATGGGTTACCTAAAATAAACATTGCTTAACTTTCAAATGGGTTATGTGAATTTCAATTCTGAAAGTTCTGCATAGGGAGGATAGGAGTTGAATGGACAGTGGATAACCAATTACATGTTGATGCTTTTAGAGTGTTACAGAAGGCTGAGTGGGACATGTCCGAACATGTTATGACATACATGTACTTGATGGATGATACTTCAACAAAATGTAAATTATTTATAATATGTACATGTTAATCAAACATGTAGTATATGTGGGAAAAATTCCAACTGTTCCCTCTAATATATCTATTGCTGCAATCCTAACCTTAATCCCAACCTTAACCCTGAATCTAACCCTAATCCTGACTAACTCTAATCCTTATACATTTATAAAACAGAAATTGGTAGGGGAGGGGGACATAAAGAACATTATGCTAAAATGATGTTATTCATTAGATACCACATAATGACATCTTTCTTTTGTATCCACACTTCTTCCTTAGACATTTCATACACATATCTCATAAAATACATTCATATCATATTTAAGTGGCAGAATGCATAAATCTACATGTATCAGTTTTCTTTTCATTTATATTTTAAGGATTAATATATCATGTTATTTTAATTCTATTTCAGGTCCTAGAGACAAGTTTCTGTTGTGTACCCAAACTGATGACACACAATCTATGCAGGTACTCTAACGTCTATTCAGATACACATTTATGTACGCATGCGTATTGATCAGTCATGCTAGTGTAAAGACAATATACATAAATGTTCTTCATACATCATTATTTATATTTATAATTTCAGAACATTGTTGTAGGTTTATGTATTAAAATATAAAAGTTAGCATGCATTATGAAAATAAATTGAGAGAAATCAGTAGATACATGTCATCAAGTATTTAATGTAAGTGTGGTTGCAATAAACAAAATAGATATAATTTCAGTTGGATGTACTGAAATTTAACTACAGATAAAACATTTTGTTATTAATATCTACAATATATTGTATACAAGTTTTAAGATTAAATTAAAGTTTGAAAAGCTGGAATTTTGCTCTTTGTTGTTATTGTATTGATTTTAATTTTCCTTAACGATTTTCCTCGGATAATTATTTTGTAATACATAAATTTGCATGTTTTTTAGGATTGTTATAATCAAGAAGAAGTTACCAAGACAATGGTTGTCATGGAAGATCTTTTTAATGTACTTAGTAAGAAGAAAGGTAATATATTTTTGTGCATTTAATGTATTTAATTATAGCATTTTTTGTTCAAAACAAGTTGTAACTAGCAAATTAACATTTAGGTATTAGTTTACATAGAAATTATAACTGCTAGATCAATCAAATATAGGTGATTATTTCATTCATACAGTATTAAAAAAAATTATTGTTTTAATCAAATGACAAAGAGTAAGTTATATAGCAAATTAGATCTAAAGAGATGGATGAAACATTTCATTCTAAATCTAAAGAATTCTTGTCAGTGTAGATAGTTTTTGTTAGTATTCAATTAAAATTAATATGTTTGTTATTATATAAATCTATGAATTCTGAACTTTAGCAACCCTGTTTAGGATATTAATTAAAAAGAAAATTATATAACATTTTTTAACTTCATAACCTAATATCTATGTTTGTCTTACAGGAGAAGTGTTCTGTGGCAATGCACCAGCCTCGGAGAAGAACATGTCTGTAAAGAATTTTGAAGACTTCTTGAGTGAAAGGGGTCACACTGGCAATGTACCTATCCATACACATATTAATCAAATTAAAATATAAACTGCATAATTTATCTAATACATGTACAGTGTTAACTATAAATAATAAGTTTTGTGTATTAAACCCCCCCCCCCTTCCCCAATTTGTTATCCTTTCTGGTTTTGATAGCATTCTTTTTATCTGATTAATCAAATAAAAGAAAACTTAATTAGACATTTTTTTTTTTTTATTCCCTGCTCCATTCAGTTTTTTGAAAAATTCATATAACCACCAAATAGAATTGGAGTAATTCTTCTACACAAGTGCACTGCTGGGAACCTTCAGTTGTTAAAATTTATGTTTGTGATGATTCAAAACGTAAGCATGATTAGGGAAGTGGAGATCAACACCACTTCTTTAAAATAGTCTTTATATACAGGCATAAAACTATATTATTTGGATGTATCAATATTTTTTTAATGTTACATATTAAACATTAAAAATTACTTGGTAAATATTGTGATGTTGGCAATTTTGAATTTGATGTTGTGAAATTTGTATTTTTAGCAACGGGACCGCTTGATTAATTGCTGTCTTGATCACATCATTGAAAACCCACACTGGAAGATCAGGTATCTACCTTCATTTTAAACTGCTTTTTTTTATTGTAGACAGTTTTAAAATTAAAACCAAAAATAGGTTGTATTTCTTACATTCAAAAATGCTTACCTTTTTTCTCAGTGTTGAAACACTAAAGTTATCCATTAAAAGAATAACAATGATGTAAAAATACTATTTAATGTACTAGAAATGTATTCATAAACATCTTGGATGTGTAAAAGTGGATGTCATCACTATAAATTGTAAGTAATGTCTGACTTTGATGGTCAAATGGTTGTATGTTTTGTAGTGCTCAGGATTTAGACGGTTATTCAGTAGACAAGCGCCGGGATGTGAAGATTCTGGAAGCGACTGAGGCTGACATGAGTTTTATGTGTCGCTTTCAAAGATCTTTCTCCAGGGTCATGTTCGCAGTGCTCCTTCTTTTCTTGAGTAAGTACTATTTTACTTTATATTGTTTAATGTAAATACACTCATGTCACTTTTTCCCTGTTAGTCTTTTTTTTTTGGTAATTGGAAGTGGAACATAACTCAGAGACAAACTATCCAGCTTTGATGCCATTGGTTATCTGATTAATCATTTCAATGGACCCATTGCATATTTTCTCATTCTAACGAATAGTCCACAAATGGTAAACAAAAGATGTGGTATATGCTGTTTTGTCTTTAGGAAAATGTATATAAAAGATCCCATGCTACTAATCTGATAGAGTAATGGTCATGTGTTTCTTCTGTTGATCATACATCACAAATGTGATTTGTTTGATACCTAATATTCACTGGTTAATATACAGGGGTGTCACTAAACAAATGTTCTTTTTTTTAACATCCGGGGAAAGAATTGTGTTTTAGCCAATTTTCAGGTATTTTGATAATTTATTTTTAAATTATTGAAAAATAATCAGTTTAAACAAAATCTGTTTCGCTAAATTCTAAAATGTTGACCATTCTCTATAAAAATTAGCAGTTGGCTGGTCTGCCTATGAATAGGCTGAGCTCTGATTTGTGGTATTGTTCTTTGTATTATGTACATGTATTAACAGATAATATTGTATTCTTACAGTTGGCGTGATATTGTTCTTTCTTCTCAAGTACATTCGCTGGAGAATTGCTACAAATGAGCATGAACAGCACCAGGTTTACTCCATGGTAGAAGATATCATTGGTATATTTTTTGTTTTTTAATCATGTCATTAATAAGTGGAGGTATACTTTTTTGCCACATATTCAATAAAGAGAATATCAAATCTCAAGGAATTTAAGGTTTCCCATGCAGATGTTTATATTTTTACAGTTTAATTTGCACCTACAATGAAAATGATTGATTTATCTGGAATACCTGTCTGAATATACCTTTTAGAGTATGTTAATATGTAAATATTTCTCGACCAAACACACACATGTACACTTCTATGAATACTATATGTCTGTTTGGTGTTTTGCAGATATCTTAAAGAAGCACTATGATCTAACCCAGCAAGAGGAGGGAAAAAGCCTCCAACCGTATTTAGCACTTCAGCATGTTCGAGATCAACTACTCCCTCCAGCTAACCGGTACTTGTATAAACTGGCCTCAAAAAATTATGGACATTAGTTTTGTTTGCCTGTTGTTTGCACAATTCTATTTTATGTAATAATATATTGTGTAAAGAGTATACAAAACGGCAAGGGTTTCTTGAAAAATAGGTTCAAATTTTTTTGTTTGTTGACTTCTATTGGTGCTCCTTACCATTTCAGCTAGTAATTCATAACGTATTTCAAGAGCTGTGCTATGTTTTCTTTAAGAAAGTGTATTTAAAATGGCGTTTGCCAATTAAAACATTAGCTGTGGGTAATAGCAGATTTCTTCTGTAGATCATATACAAATACCATGTTTTAAATCTGATGTAATCTGATTAAACAATGTGCTAGAACATTATCAGGTATTTTTTCCCTTTGTGTAGGTGACCCCATCACCAGTTCACCATGTCTTTATTTTTAGTAGTAAACATAGTTTGAACATCAACCTTTTTACCCACACCCAGCCTATTAAGAAATCCGTTTTTTCACTATTTGTATTTACACCATACTGAGATTTAATTTACTAATAAGTTCTAATTTACTTTTATGTAGGAAGGAGTTGTTGCCTATTTGGAACAAAGCAGTGAAATTTATTGAGGCCAATGAATCACGTATTCGACTAGAAGAACAGACAATTCAAGGTGAAGAATTTGCAGTCTGGAGATGGATTCATGTAAGAGATACAAAATGTCTTTTTAGTTATTAATACATCATGGTTTCTGCTGGACAGTATTTTGCGAGAATGTACTCAGATTGATTAAGGGTGAAACACTGATGTAGGGACTCTATAGAATTTTCAGAAAATCCATTTGATTTAGGATCAAGACTTGGCTCCAGCATACAATCTAATAATGTATACGGTGCTGTGATGTCAGTAATCTAACATACATTGTCTTAAAACTTTTGTCTCTTCATTTCAGACTTCTCCAAATGGAAATAAAGTTTGGCAAGGTCAAGGTACGTACATTTTCTGGGGATTTACTAACATATAATAATTTCCTTTATTATAAGTACTTTCAATAAACAAATTATTATTATTTATAATTAGAGAGGAAATAATGAAAAGTGATTTTACAAATAGAATCTCAGTTTATTCAGTATGAGAGTACTTGTAAACATATCTCTCCCTCTCATGGCTTTAGATCACCTTAATTTGGACATACCACTTTTTTGTAAATTGGTTAGTGTTTGTGGACAGTGTTGGAGAGGAGACAGTGGGTGGTCAATAAGTTTGTGCAAATGTGGAGATAAAATAGCCACTAACATTGTGTTTATTATAGTGTTTTTATTGTTTTAACGTCTTCTTTCATGTCTTTTGTGTTTTTTTCTCTCAGCATTTGGTGAGCATAATGAATCGAGTAACAACACTGTGCTGTTTAGTCCAACACCTTGTCTAAAGATCCGAAACATGTTCGATGCTGATGTGTAAGTATTAAACGTTCATTTCTTTTTATTAATTAGTCTTTATGAATATAACACAAAAAGTAAAACCTTCAGTTTCTTGGCCATGCATGTTTGAATGTTGATAAATGTGTCCATAACTTTATTATATTTTTATCATTGGACCAGTGATCTAAATATGTTGCTAATTTCAGTTTGATGTTTTGTTGGACAACAACTGTCTTGTCATTCTGGCATTTTAGCTGTACCCTGTAATGGATATGGCCAATCTAGTAACAGTGGATTGTTTTAATGGTATTTATGGAAAAAACAACCCACATCTTAAGATCAGAAAAAATATTATCTTGAAAAGTAGAAGTCTTTGGGAAGTCATTTTAACTTTTGATATGTTCTTATTTCTCTCAGAGAAAATGATGCCAATTGGCACATGAGCATCCAAGATGCCATTCTAGAGAAGTGCAAGGATGTGAACAGTATTCTCCATATTTACGTCGATAGAGATTCCAAAGAGGTATGTCATTTTATTACAATTTTATTTCATGAGGAGCATAGATCATCAACAACACCTTACTATTTGTAGCTACCTTAGAGATAGATTGTCCAGCTGTGGTGCAATGGGTCATTGAAACAATGTCTTTCAGTGAATATGTTGAGCTGTTGTTTTTTTCCCCTGGTTTAAGGGATGGTGCATATAAAAGACCCTTTACTGCTGATCAATAAAGTAGCCTATGTACTGGTAGCTAGTTTCTTCTGGGAATCATATGTTACAAATACTGTGAATTTAATGCCTAAAAGCCATTGAATAAGCAATGTAAAGGGGTTTATTTAAAGAAACAATCTCAAATGTTTTTCCTGGACTGCTTTTTCCAACTCTCTAGGTAAAATCTCTCTTCCAGATATTTCTAGGACTTCCTCTCTTTCTTTTCCATTGAGAGTTCCATGTTAGGGACTGCCTTGTGATGTTGGGTGCAGGTTTCCTCAGAGTTTGGCCTATCCATTCTCACTTCCTTCTCAGAATGTGTCTTACGATTTGTTTCTGTCCTGTCATTCCCTATGCATGTAGATTTTCATTCCAACTTCAAATTGTGTCAGGCTAGTGGATGTAGATGATTTTTCATAGGCATTTCTTGATCGTTTCATAGTACTGCTATTTAAAATATAGAATGATGGAGTTAATATGTTTCTCTTTGTTTGATAGGGTTGTGTCTACATGAAGTGCAGTAGCTGTCAGGCGGCTGGCAATGCAAGACTTGCACTACATGGTTGGTGGTTCGACCGTAAGTAGTTTTCTACAAAAGTATTTTTTAGAGTAGATCTTAGTTGTATGTGGACAATGTTTTAGTCAGATTTATCAACTCTGCTTTCTCTTTCTTGCCTATAACTACTTTATTTACACCTTTGTTCAAGAAAAAAACGTTTTCATAAAATTGGCTCTTAATATTTTGTTGAAAATAATCAAAATAGAAGTAGTTTCATTTTAGGTAACTCAGTCAATTTCAAGATATTTTGTATATCAATATTGTACTAAATTTTATGTTTGATGATCTTATTTTGAATTTATTGAATTTATTATCCATGGAATTTGCTAAATTATCAAAAGTCTTTGACCTAAAACCATCCACATTATAAAAACAACACAAAAAATAAAAAGATTATAATGATAAAACTCAACATTTCGTCTATATATTACAGACTTTTTCAAGAATGAACTTAAATATTACAGACTTTTTCAAGAGTAAAACATAAAACTGACAGGTTTAAAAGGTGTAGTGTAATTACTACACTTGGGTGCCACTCTAGTAATTAAACAATGAATAAAAGGGAAGAGATATCAAGCTTGAAGCCAAGTTTAAAAATACAATAAAACCACGGAGGAACAAAAGGTTAAAGCTAAAACAAAGTCTTAGCAAGTGGTAGATTTTTCTTCATCCCTTACCCACTAGATTACATGTGCCTCTGTTTTCTGAATTTCAGGACGGCTGGTAACAGCTCGGTACTTAAAACTTAACTACTATCACAACCGCTTTCCCAGCTCTGTGAATGCTAAGGAAGCATTGTTGCCGTCGACAGATGAAATGTCATCCCTATCACAGCCATTCTATCGATCATCCCTCGAAATGACATAGTGTCAGTACTCTCGGTCTACTTGTGATCAAAATGTTTGTGCCTTTGTTTGGTCTTAATGTTTTGGTGGTGTATAACTTTTCACATGCTGTGAACTGCATTTGGTCATACGACCTGAAAAGGAACATTTAAAAGTACAAATATTAAAGAGTATGAAGTGTTTTATCCAACAGATTAAAATTTGGTACTGAGAGTCACAACTGTTGTTTAGTGTCGACTCTCTTGTCGGTTTTACAGTTTGATGTTAAAAGGAGTTTTGTCAAATTTTTACTGATCTGTTGTACAGGTGTTCATTCGAGGTGGTGTTCGGCAAGCATTTCATAAAGTATGTAGACATAGAAGATTGGGCTAGTGGTCTTTATTATGTTAATATAAACATCCTCACTAGCCCAGACCAATATAAGGGACTGGGGCTGGTGGATTTGGTGAATACTGCCGATAAGGACAAAATGATAGCCACATTTAGCTCGTCATTAAATGTGTTTGATTATGAAGGTTTTCACATATTATACTTTTTAAAAGTTAACCTGTTTCTGTAATCTTCACAGAGATGTAGGATCAGTCGCAGACTCATGGTTTTAGTATGGGACTTGGCATTTAGGAAAATGGGTATGTTTCTCATTGTAGAACATGAATTTTCTTTGTGGAACTACTGCAGCATGAACACTGAGGACACTAGGTCAGGGACTCTTTAGAATGCCTGCAACAAAATAATTGTCAGTTCTATTCTTATTATTGGAAAAACTTAGGGAGATTTTTTATTTTTACCAAAGAATTTATAAAACAAATTTCCATTTTATACTGACATTGCAAAGCTTTATTTATATACACCTTGGCTTAGTGCTTATTTATGTTAGGTTCTTACGCATCCTATAAATTCTGCAGTGTTGAATTTGATTATTTTAGAATTTAACTGGAATACAGAAAAAAAATCATATCCTATTTATCATTAAATGAATAATATTTATGACTATATAGACTGAACAATTCATTGGTGTCCATTAAATTTCCCAAAGTGTGTATTAGAAAAAATGGCATTATTATTATTATGCCCCCAAACTCCTTTAGATCTACGCAAATATTATTGTAATTCTATTGGTGTTTATAATTGCATGTTTATAAATGCAAGAAATTACTCTGGAAATATCCTGAAATGTTCTTGCCACCACTGTGCAAGAATTCATGTTGTATAATCTGTTTATTATTTAAATGTTTAAGTGATCAATATGGGTACACATTAGATATTTTTAGAGATATGAATAGAATGGATGGGTAATTCCATTCATTGGTGTGACCATCGGTGATAATATCCCATCAGAACCACATAGCAGCATTGGTTTCATGATGAAATTAGAAGCTGTGACATCGAAATTATCAAGTACAGTCATTATTATATTTGAAAAGACTATCCAATGTTTTACCCATGTAATGGGTTTTACCTGTACCTGTCACGCATTAAAGAGATAAAACATTGGCTAGTTTTATCAAGTTCTTTTCAACATATAATAATAATGTAAATAATACAAGTAAAAAAATTAATAAAAGGAAAAATAGAAAAAATATGACTACTATATGGACACATGAGCCTCAGTGGTCCAGTGGTAGAACATCAGACTCTCAAACTGAAGTCAGTGGTTCAAAACCCATTGGAGGCTAGCTCACACTTGACTTATGTGTCAAAATAACTAAATGTTTGACATCCAATAGCTGATGATTAATAAATCATTGTGATGTTGTGGTGTCATTAAACAAGCAGCCATATAGACACAGTAATTAACAAACATCTTTTTTGTTTTACCAGCAATTCTGTAACAAAGTAACCAGGCAAGGTGCATTTTATGGTACCCATATTCAGCACATTAATTTCATGATTTACATAATTATGTATGCAAATATATAAATATTTTGTGTTTATATGTAAATGTTATTTTTGACAATTAGCTGAACTTCCATTTATTGTAAAAAGCTTTGTTTATGCTTCCAGATGTTTTTTGTTTTTTTTAATGAAGTATTGGCATTAACAATCAATATTGGAAGAAACACATTTCATTATACTACTGTTGTAAGCAGCAAAATTAAATCGTTGGTGAGAGTTCATCATTTGTCATAACCTAATCAACTGTGCTGTCACTGGCCTTTAGATGCATATAATGTATTTAATAACTGAATCAGCTAAAGTTAAGTTAGACCATAAATGCATTCACAATTTTAACTGGTAATTTGTACCACTTAAAGAAAGTAAATACACAAAATCTAATTATTTATACTACACTTGTTGCAGTATATTACAAGATGTGTATTTTTAAAAAAAATCATAATCATAGCATTTTGCTCTTTATGTATGATTGTAGACACACTAAGTTTTGTAATATAAACTGTATCATTTGGGAACTTGTTTAGTAAACTGAATTGACATTTTAAACATTTAAGTTCGGTTCTCCGTCATGTTTTAAGAATTGTTTTCCAAATACTATGGTGACCTCCGAACTAACAGTTTATCTTGCATTATATTTTTAAAAAATCAATATTTTTTTGTTTTGGGGATTGTTACAAGGTTAATAAATATATCTTTCATAACTCCTTTATTATCAATGTTTTTTAGTTTATTTTTATTTTTTATATATTTTATTATTATTTTGTTTTTGTAAATACTAGTATTATAATTTACATGTATGTGATACTTTTGTAATGGTAGACTTCTAGAAAGCCACTTCCATAAAAATGGCAAGTTTATTTCTTAATTCTGTTTTAATTTTTAATGACTAATCCATTCCACCATATGCAGGTGAGGATAAGTTGCATTAAATATATATATTTGACCTGTTATGTTTATGAAATGTACAGTAATAATAAGTGAAATGATAAGAACTATTTCTAGTGATTAGAAATTTGACAAATATATTGTAACTATTAGATTACAAAGTTCTTTAAAACCAAATGAGCCACCCTAATGTTATTCCAGAGTTAACTGCCTTTTGACTACATAAATTGTTTATAATGTTTTATGTAACCTGACAGTGGGTCAGACACAGTTTGACTTCTTTAGCATCTGTACTGATGAAACATTTATTTACTGAATGTAGCCGATGGTATCTTGTTTTCTATTTATATAGGATGTTGGTTATATTTTAGGTTTGTTACTTGCATCAGCATGTTGACAGTTTCTTACTTAGTAATTAAAGTCATTAGTGTAACACTGGCAACATCCATAGATGAAAATCATCCAGATTCATCTGCAACTCAAAATATTTTAGTCTGGCATTTAATAATTTCCACTTTTACAATGCAGTAAAAATGTGATTTTCATAAACATTGCACCCTTTGTAGGGTTTCGTGGAAGCTCTACACTTACCATCATTTTAGTGCATCATACCATGATTTCGTATTACAGTTTCTTTGTCTTTCTATTACAACTGAAAACATAAATGACCATTAGGCCATTAAATATTTTGATTGAAATGTATGTATATATTGTATATGTGTAATGAAACTATAATTTTATTTTTAATTTAAGTTAAATTTATGGTTTTAACATTAAATTACAGAAACTGTACACAGTAAGCCATTATACATGGCCCAGAAGTTGAAATAATTGATCTCCTGATAATATTTCAACCACTGTACTTGCCATGCATTTTTCTGCTAGTTTTGCTTTCTGTGCCTCTGGTTTTCTATATTTTAGATCATAACAGCTGCCTACTTTATAATTTTAATATATAAATTTACTTTGGTAATTGCACTTTCAGATGACTAGGGCAGACATAGAAGCTTAATCAACTCATAAGCATTATGTGTTTTATGTTATATAACTTTGTTCAACAATTAAGTTAAACGGTACTAAAGGATTTTAGTGTCAATTTTGATGACGCTAATGAAAGTGTCAGAACCACCACACATCTCTATGGCAAGATCTTTGTACACAATATGTTTAACATATACCTAGTAATCACAAGTAAAATATGGTAAGCTAAGGCTGCTTGTCATATATTTATTTGTGTAAGAGGTTCATAATTGTTAACCTTTTCCTTTTCATACAGTGGGTAGAGAAAATGGAGCCTGCAACAAATTTAAATTAATCATTAAATGGAGGGGGGGGTATATAAAAGAGTACTTTATACAAATAAGTAAATGTTGATAATTATAAAGGATCCCTATTTTTGGTAGCACTGATAAATTGAAGTTCTGCATCATTCATAATTTGTGTTAATACTATTTGTTCAATTTTGTTAAATAAGTGTATACATCTGAATCATTCTACTTAAGCAGCAACCTCTGTTGAGCATTTATTGCTCTGTCAAACCATCTAATATAGTACAATATCACATTTTCTTATAATCTTTTGGCAGCTGCTTAATACAGATTTGATTATATGTATTTTTATATTTATTCATTCAAAAATTTAACTAAAAAATGTATACTGGTCAACATTTGTTAAGAAAAAAGTACTGAAGTTGACACAATATCTAAACAAACTGAAAATTGTTGGCTGTAAGATGAATGTGCATCTGATAGAAACTGGTTTTTGTAGAACAAGATTGTTTTTTGTGTGTCATTTTATTGTTTTGATGACTATGGTATGTTCTCAGTCTAGTGATTTTCTATAATGGTCAGATTGCATTCTAAACACGGTATTTACCAAATGTTGAGTCTTATACTTTTTAAATAATAAAATGGATATGACTAATGGTACAGGAAAACAAAGTACATCATGAACAGTCCAGTTACAACTGATAACCATGTTTACATAAGACACTGAAAATAATTGTAGCAATTTGCTAAAATAAATAGTAATAAAAATAAAAATAATTTTTTTTAACTTATGCAGTCTCTTGGCAGTAAGAATTTTGATGTCTCTACTATACAAAATTGGGCTAATCCTAATTTTGTGATAGATCAAAATTAATAACACCTTTATTAAAACATTTTATATTTAAATTTGTTTCTGGAGAGGGGTCGGACAGGTTGGGTATTTTACCTAAAAATCAGTGATCCTAATATTTGTTAATGGATATACATACATTTGTCGATTCCTTAATTAAATGGCATACTGTTTGCTGGTTTTTACTTGATATTAAGACCCTCTTTCCACAGACTTGGTTCTGTGTGCATTTTCAGTATTTTGCAGCAGTGTATTTTTGTATTTTTTTGAAATACCTGCATGAAGAAGTGCATTGTTAGAAAACAGGCTTAAGATTATTAATGAATTGTGTTGCCACACCAACTGTTGTTTAGTTTCTTTGCTGGCTAATCAATGTAAAAATGGCAGTCACTGGTGACAATAAAATAGTTTGTATATTAGTTGTAGTTTCGGAAGCTTACCAAATAATGTGATTTTGTTTCAACGCTATGTTATCACTATCAGTAATCTGCAGTATGAGTCATATGATTAATAAAATTAAGTGGATTTGCATTTGTATTTTGTTGTTTTTTCTAATCATCTGGTGTGATCAGTTCATCTTCAGATACATGTATCTAGACTTGAACAGCCAGCCCTTGTGGCGTAGTTCTTAAGCTGAGACAGCTGGTAGGTACTTGGATCAAATTTCAGTCGAGGCATGGGATTTTTAATCTACATTTTGTAGATACTGGCTCCCAGAAGAGTACTACGCAATGTTTAATGGGTAGGTGTATACCACTTTCACCAACCTGTGATCCACTAATGTTATCAAAGGCTGTGGTATGTGCTGACAGTGCAGTGGTAGACCATTCACCTTTCAGAGCTGGACTAGGACACTGAAGTTGTAGACCATTCACCTTTAAGAGCTGGACTAGAATACAGTGCAATGATAGACTATTCACCTTTCAGAGCTGGACTAGGACAGTGCAGTGGTAGACCAGTCACATTTCAGAGCTGGGCTAGAATACAGTGCAATGGTAGACTATTCACCTTTCAGAGCTGGACTAGAACACAGTGCAGTGGTAGACTATTCACCTTTCAGAGCTGGACTAGAATACAGTGCAGTGGTAGACCATTCATCTTTCAGATCTGGACTAGAACACAGTGCAGTGGTAGACCATTCATCTTTCAGAGCTGGACTAGAATACGGTGCAGTGGTAGACCATCTTTC
>JAULBS010136505.1:0-13021 GCA_032355785.1 Symmetromphalus regularis | reverse complement strand
TACATACATGTATGTCCTGAAAAAAAAATAGTTTTCCTTAAAGTAGTTCGGTGTAATCCATAAGACCGTATTAAAACATAATAATAAATTAAATTAAATGGCAGCATCTAATAATAATAATTCTTGTATTTGATTGTATTAGTTAATGTAACTTTTATTTTAAATATATCACCGTCATGATAAGCTTATTCTAAAATCAAGAAGTATTCAGTATTATTTGCATTGAAAAACTGTATGGTTAAGATGTCTTTACGAGTACAGAAAATCAAAATCGATAAAGAAAATTAAATAAAAAATAAAATGGTTATCTTTAAATGAAGCCTAAAACAAAATTAAAGATATTATATAGGATTTTGATTCATGGAAATGTTTCCCATTGATTCAGAAAAATATACGTATTATTATAAGCTTGTTTACATGGTTTTCAAACTCAAACTAGAAGTAGTCAAATTTCTATGTATAAATATGTGTAGATTTCAAATTTGACTTTCTATACTTGTCTAAACATGTTGTTTTTAATTTTCATGTTTCATCTATTTGTCATCACTCGATAGTAGTGGATAACAAATACAACCATTAACTTCGCCATAAATATTGTTTTTGGGTCACTTTGCAAGATATACATTTTAATAAAACGGATCAAACATAATTGTATGTCAATAAATGGGGTCACACTTATTATGGGGTGGAGGATAGGAGGATCTATGGGTAGGCGAGTTAAATGTCAGTGTTTTAATATTTAACACTCACACACACGCACGCACGTACGCACACACAAACAATATAAGTATATACAATGATACTCACACGCCCATTTGGAGAAAAATGTTTTTTTTTGTAAGTATCGCAATTAATGTGAAATGCATTATTTAAAAAATAATAATAACCAATACACCAGTATCTTGCGTGTAATTTCACACCTATTGTATGGAGACGAAAAACATTCATAACATTCTGTCGGGGTAACATAGGAGTAGTTTACGATTCTGGATATTTCTTTATTAGTACAAACCATACGCTCGGTTGGGGCGGGGGTAATGGAAGGGTTGGAAGTTCATGGTCATCATACGAATTTATATGAATTAATAAAATACAGGTTGAAATTCTTTTCAAAATAAATGTTTTAAACGTACACATTTTTGTCTGGAGGTAGGAGGGATTTCAAAATTCGTACGCTTTGTATAAATAGGAAACTGTCGAGAACGTGAGAGTGACAAATATAACAGGATATCGCTAAAAGCTACAATTATTGTCAAAACAATATATCACAATGACGGATGGCACATAAGGCATACAAAAATTTTTAATACCCCTTTTTATTATTGCTATACATTAACAGATTTCTGCTAGGATTCTTACCGGGTCATTTTTAACAGCAGCAACTTTATATGGCTCCTCCTTAGTAGATTTTGGTTTCTTAAAACATCCGCACTTTTGTTGAAAGAGAAAAAACAGTTGTTAGTTAAAAAAAAAAAGGAACATAGTAATGTATCGTTTGTATTATTTGATGTAACATACACATAGGCGGATTATGCTATGAAACTTTACCAGAAGATCTGAAGAAACGCTAAATCTTTGTGAATAAGCCCCTGCTTCGAAAATATTTAATGTGCCCTGATTTTCAAATAAGAACTAGGCTATATGTATAATAAAATAAAAAGTTAGTTAAGTAACATTTAATAAAACAGCAAACAATTATAACACCTCAAGAAATAAAACAAATTCCAAAACAACAAAATATTAGAAGTATATTCCTTTAAAAACTAAAAACAACCAAACAAACAAATAAACAACAACAGATTTTTCCCTGGTCTAAACAATCACACTCTGCAGGAACAGTAAACTGTTGATAAGGCCAGATTAAAAAATATATACTTGTTTAGCATCCCGCCCGACCTGAAAAATGCCCCCGACCTCCAAATATATTTGATTAAAAAAAAAAAACTTCAAATAAAGTATTAAAACTATCAAAAGAACGTTTTCCCGCCTACTAATGTGATGGCGCAACCACCGACGAACTTTATCCTGACGATAGTCACGCTATGAGAATATGTGTGTTAAGAATCGCCTTGTTAGCGTTAAATCCGTCGACTTATTTACGTTTTATCACATTTTGGCAGTGAAAAGTTGACACCAGGTCCAGTAAACATAAAATTAGAATGTGAATTGTTAAGCTGACAGATTATTTAGGTTAATTATCATGCCTTCATGCATACACGTTATAATTAACGTTTTGTTTTAGTGATCCCTTTATACACCTTTAGTGTTTAAAGTCAACAAATCAATATAAAACATTTAGAATGTCGGAGAAAAATAACAATTTCCCATTTGTTTTGTACTATATAATGTTACTTACCACTGAAACATAGAGATTTATGTTATCTTTAAAATTTTAATTCTTTTATTAATACTGAAACTATAAGCATCTCGACTGAGGCGTAATATTAAAAAATTGATGACCCCCCAAATTTTTTTTTTCGAATGTGGTACTTTTTTTGCGTTACACTGTGGTACTTTTTCGCGCTCGAACATTGTAGACTGTGGTACTTTTTTGCATTAAGATGTGCTAATTTGTTGTTTTAGATGCGTGTACGTGGTCATGTTCCTCCAACACTATTTCAAAACGATATTAATATAAGGTAAAACACTTCTGGTTTCTTGGGTAAAAGTAAACATTTTGAAATATAGGTCTGGCTTTTGACATATTGGAAAAGTGAAATCTTCTGAATCATGAGAAGTGACTACAATCCGCAAAATACTAGCATGAACTCTGTAGTTCCAGACAATATCTTCCAGTGTTAAACCTTCTACAATGAAACACAGTATCGTGGCAGAAATGCTTGATCTATTACAGAATGCTGAAGGAAAGACTTATAAACTATGTGTTGGCGGCAAAAGCTTAATATTTCATCAGTACAGGTCGATGGTGAAGAAAACCTTTTTGAATATGAGGACAGAGCGACATTCCAAGAACAAATTCAACGTCTAAAACCACATCAATTGTTCATTGAAGACATGGATCAAATCTTAAATAAGTTTGAATCAAGGGATTTACAATTTATTTCTGATATTTAAATAACCCATGATTTGACGTGTTTCCTGTTGTTCTGATTTGGTTAAGTCGAAAGTCTTCGTTTTTTTGGGGGGTGGGGGGGGGGGCGGGTGAGATGTTTCCCAATTTCAACCTCATGGAAGGATTCCTCCAGAGGGATTATCTGTTCTTAGCCCATAGTCTGAGAATAGAAACATATGTGTGATTATACTGGACACACAGCTCAGCTTCCTGTATTACTGTCTGTCCTGGATAGAGGTTAGTGTTAGATGGAGAGACAAACCTCGCTACCGCTACACTTATGCGGCTACTTTTAACGATAAGTCGCAAGGAATCTTTTATATGCACTATCACACAGACAGGATAGCACAAAACACGGCCTTTGCTAAACCAATTGTGGACAGATGGTCGATGTAAGTGGTATACACCTACCCACCCCTACCGAAAGGGGTTGGGCGGGGCATTTTAGGAGGCATAAACCACTTTTGGTCAACAATTTTAATTGTTATCCCCATTATAATTTGGTCGTACGTAACTTTCATCCCCAACCCATCCAATGTTAAAAACAATTCTGTATCCGCTCCTGTGATACATTTAGTCAGAACATTTACTATTGTATAATTTACGTGTATACGAATTGTTAAATCTGTCATTATCTTAATATGGGGAACTGTGTCGTGCCAAAAATGTTGCTCACCACTGACTCACTGCCCCAATGTCCCATGCACGCTAACCTGGAGAGATTCTTACATGTAGACGGTCAAGGTATATGTACATAATGTCCCCACCCAATCCAGCAATCCTGCGCACACCACCGCTACGGAATACTACATAATTCCAGGTAATATTTTTATTCTCCACATTAATACCTGTCTTAAAACTGATATCTGGTAAATTTCACGTAGAGCTCGTCTCAAGAATTTAAATGTTGTTTCTAATGCTATAAGAAGATTTTAAATAATGGATGGGCATCCCCAATATAAATATTATCCTGTTCAGGCAAAATAGTTCATCATAGTTATCATGCGATAAATATACATTTCATTACTAAAGAATGCAAACCAGACCACAGTGTATACGCAAACAAGTCGCACAGTAACGAAGTCCACAGATTATTTATTTATATTTACTATATCAACAATGTCAGCCAAACAAAGAGATACTCAAAGTCAGATTTGTGTATGAGAGTTTATTAACCCTAAGTGTATTAGAATACTTTAACCTGTTAGTTTTGACATATAATTAGATATATTATTCTAACTTTCACCGATTTCGTTAAATGACAAAATAGGTTTGAAACGAATTTTTATGCAGTTATCCAATTATTGTTCTGATTTAAAATGCATTGTGATCAAGCTGAAGTCTTGAATGGTGTTTCTGTAAAATATGACGGGAGAAATAAAACTCCTAAATAGGACAAATCGACCATTTTCTTACCTTCTCTCGATTTTGTTCGCGAGAAAATGTAACAAAACGTAAACAAGTCGACAGATTAAACGCTAACAAGTCGGTTCTTAACCCACATATTTCCATAGGGTGATAGTGCCATTTTTAATACATTGTCACGTTAAATACATGTAGTTTTATAGCCATTTTAATGTTTTCTTGTTCAATTTCTTGCTAGAAAGTCAGGGGCATAGCTTGGCATAAATAAAGGTGTAGGCACAGTTCTTCTCCGGGGGTCCGGGAGCATGACTCCCCCCCCCCGGAAATGTTTTAAGGTCTAAGAAGCCGCAACTGTATTCTGATGCATTTAAAGGCATGTTTTGACGAGAATATTTCATTTTATTTTAAATGTGTAGGCACGTGCCTACGGTGCCTAAATGAAGCCACGCCCCTGAAAGTATCTATGGTCTTCTCTATCTTCCTATCATGCCTTCTGACCATGAATACTACGGTTAGTTTTCTTCTTCCTATTCATCGCAATTTTACATTAAATTTTTTTTTTTTTAAATAAAACAAAACAAATCCCTCCCTACCTGGAAATATTGAAATGGGTGGACGCTAAACAGGTATTTTTTATGTTGCCTAACTGTGAATTACATTTATGTGACTATTCGTTCTGAATGACAGTGTGCATATGACATTACTCATTGTAAAACTAGATGTAGCCAACGATGTGTCGATATAAACTATATTAAAACTATTATCGTTTCCAGTGGGGAATCCAGAAAATCCATTTAGTGGGGGCTCTAAAGAATCCGAGGCTTCTTTAAAGTTAAAAATAAAAAAATATAATAATAATCACTTATAATAATAAAATTTAAAAACTCGCAAAATGTATTGGTCCTCTAGATCCACCACTGGCTTCAGTACTAAATTTTAATAATAACATGGTGAGGGGTTATTTATATTGCGTCAACAGTTGACGTGTTAATGTTTGGCCTGGTCTGATTACCTGTTGTCGAAACAGATTGGGGAACTGATGTCTGTAGGCCTATATACTTTCCTGTCAGTTAGAAAGTGCATATAAAAGATCCTTTGCTGCTAACGGAGAAATGCAGCTGTGAAGAATTCTGAAGACTGTCAGAATTGCTAAATGTTTGACACCCAATAGCAAATATAATAATCAATGTGTTCATGTGGTGTCATTATTATTATTTTATTTTTTAAAGCTCTACTGAGTAGATCTATACCGTCTTTCAAACTTAGATTGTACTATAAGTTTACGTTTCTATCGTCATTTGTTTGTTATGTAATTAATATTATAATAATAATAATAAATTATTATTATTATTATCATCATCTTTTGTTGTTCTTGTTGAAGGAGTTCAACTTTACGTAGTAACCTAGTATTATCCTTTCTTCCTTGTAGCAAAATAAATAAATAATATTTTTAAAATCCCTTAAAATTCTTTCTTTTTTTTAACGTTAAAGAATCCGAGGATTTTCTGGATCCGCCACCGGTCTGTTAAAAAGTGGAATGTACATCATTAACGGATAACAGTGAATGTCCCACAGCAAAGGATAAATAAAGCATATGTTAATTGTTTTGCAACTGCATTACCCGTATCCGGCTACGAAATTCATGTTCTAAAACATGGCCCGTTTCGGATTTCAGCTCATAGATCTAAACCGTTTTCAAGGACTTCGACGCACGATCAAGGATGTAAAGTTTTCACTGAAAACTGGTCATGTAATTTGACAGGAGCAAGCAATATGCATATAAAAAGGGAAAATTAGTTCTTACCAAGGCAGACATTCTCAAAACATAACTTCAAGTAGATAACATGTCTCTGACTTCTACTGATCTGAATTTCAATGGAATGTTTTGTTGGACGTTATTTTCAAAATGTTATCTGTTTGAAGTAGTTATCCAAGAATTCTTTTGTTGTTGTTTCAGCAGTTTATTAGTAGTTTATACGTTCGATAGATTGACTCTGCCTTGTGCGAAAATATATTTTGATCACAAAATAGGCATATAATGTCGTTTAAATTTCAATGAATTTGTACAGAGTTATCTACCCTTATTACATCAAGTTGTTTCCCCTCCCAAAACCCACCACCATCCCAAGAGTACACTCAACCATACATCTGTGTATGCATTCAATGCGGATGCTGGATTTTTGAAAGGGGGGGGAGGGTGTCCAGATGTGAAGAGTGATGGTTAATTTCCACTCTTAAAAAGTAAAAAAAAAAAGTAAAAAAAAATACCAACAGGGGTGGAGGGTAGGTGAGTGGTCTCTAAAGTAGGCGGTAAATCGGCGCCGGTAACAGCTTTTGCCGCCGCCTACTTTTCGTTTTTGGTAAAAAGAATATGTTGTTTTATGCATGCCAAGATCGCCGGCTATCATCACTGTTGTACCCTGCAACTTCTCAAACTACTGAGGGCCCTGGTAGGGAGGTCTGGATCCGCTACAGGCATTTCTATTATTTCTGTCTTAAAGGCATACTCTCACGGAATTTAAGGAACTTTGTGCTCTAAATATTTATTACGAAAGAAACTTCCATGCATTTGTGATACTATATCTCGCTTTTATATTAGGCAAGACGTTTTACCTGAACAATGGTATAGGGAATTCCATGTCGAGTTTATCGTTTATGGTTTATTTGTCCGTGAGCATAATTCATTATTATTTCAAAAATATTGATTATAAGCGAGATGTGGTGGTTATGTAAATAGCTGAATGAAGTATTTCTATGGACAAATGTTGTTTATATTTAAAATTAATTATTTGTTTGGAAATTAATTAGGTCAAGGGACTATGCTTTAAATGTATAAATGTATAATTTCTCATAATATCAGTATAATTAGTTGGTGATAATTCCGCTACAAAATCTTATATGTTGACCACATAACCATTTGACGTCACTAGTATTTTAGCTATGCAACCGTAAACCTACACCCCATGTGACGTCACTTTTTCGAGCACACCGACAAGTCATAACAATGCACAATGATTCCAGTTTTATACTAATTATAAAAATAATTGTACAAATGCTCTCCAGTATTTCTGTAGTTTATATTAATTACCGAAAACATATCTCTTTCTTAACGGACTATATTAAAGGCATAGTCCCACATAATTTAAGGGGCTTTGTGCTCTAAATATTGATTACAAATGAAACTTACATGCATTTGTTATACTAGATATCGTTTTCATATCACGCAAGACATTTTAACTGAATCATGGTATAGGGAATTCCACGTCGAGACGATCGATTTTTTTTTCACATTTAAAATTTTCTAATTTCAAGATCGGAGCTCTTCATGGGCAGAAATAAACTGATACGAAATGTTTTTGCAGCTACAAAAATATTCAGAAGTTTTAAAATAACGGCTAACGGGGGAATACCATTCATGTGACTTGAAATGTATACGTCACACTTTCAACGGAAGAAAAAAACACGTTATTTTTTCAGATTTATTTGTCCGTGAGCATAATTCATTATTCTTTTTAAAATATTGATAATAAGCAAGATGCGGTGGTTATGTAAGTAGTTAAATGAAGTATTTCTATGGAGAAATCAAATGTTTATATTTAAAATTAATTCTTTGGAAATTAATTAGGTCAAGGGTCCGTGAGAGTATGGAACTGATTAAAATTATGATTCTCTGATGAAACATAAACATATTCGAATAAAATACGCGTTCCTTTTGTCATTCAGTTTATTTTTCATATTCACATCATAGAAAGATAAGGTATTTTTTCGTAAATTTGTAGGGAAGAAAAGGTAAGCTTCTTCTCCCACCCCCTACTCTCTCTCTCATGGTACATGAAAAATAGTTTCAAAAACAGCAGCGTGCGAAGGTGGGTGGTGTGGAGGTGGGTGGCCTGCGGGTCTCCTGTCCAATAGGCATGGGCATGGCCTTTGTTCCAAACACCCAGTAGAACAAGAATGGGCAAAATGTGCTAAGGATGTAGAGACCAGGGTTGTTTTTTTGTTTTTTTTTAACCGTGGACCCAAAAATTATCTTTTTTTTCTTTCTTTATGCTTTGATAGTAACTAACTTGAATACCCATCTCCAGTATTATATTGAACATATTTTGGACCCCCAAACTTCTAAAATTCCATCATATCCAAAAGTACTGGATGTGTCCTCTCCTCGCAAGACTGACGCCCTTGATCATTGTTCGGTTTTTTATCTTATGATTTTTGTCATCCTTTTGTGTTTTACCCTCCTTTTGTTAATTAATCTTCTTTGGATTTTTATCCTTTGTTTGTTTGTTTTTAGTCATAGCTACCAACATTCGGAATGTTGCTCGGCATTCATGTAAGATTAGTATCCGTATTAACACAAAAGCTTATTGGGGTCCGGAGAAGCTCTAATATGAGAAAAGTGATCTTTTAATTTTTAAATAAAATATTTTTCGAAACTGTAATATCTAAAGTCGAGTGAATTTTTATCTGTTATGCATTGCAATAAACTTTGTAAACAAGATAAATAGTTTATCAATGGTTTTCCTTTTAAATGTTACTGCCTTTTTTTTTTTTTTTTTTTTTTTTTTTTTTTGACACCTGACTCCTCACCAGAAACAGTAAATAATAACACTTAACTTATTATATATAATAATTATATACCACAATTATACAATTAAATTTTCTTTGCATATAGTCGGTATACAACAATCATTTACGCTTCTTCTTCTTTTCCATTCATATCTCAAATGACAAAAAAAAACCCACATGCTATATAACGAAAACCCTTGCATATTTTGAAATGGTGTAAATAATTTAAGTTTATATATTTGTATAATTTAGATACACGTAAGAATATACAGTAATAAATATCTTGAAATACTTAATAATAAACCATAAAAAAGTATAAAATTATTGGGGATTATCGTGTAAAACCATTTTGACCTATTTGTACAAACGTTAGATCGACCAGAAACAGTCGAAATACTAACGTGCATAATATTATTGTAAGAAAACAAATAGAATTTGTAACAGCACACCACAAAATCGCTAAATTAACCGAAAAATATGTTACAATATTTAACATCAATGTAACTTTAGAAGTCGTTATAAACAATTGACTGTGTTTTTACGATAATATGAAATGCATAAAACGTTCCTAAAGTAAGACTAGTGTAAAGGAATGTTACTAACATAATACTAGTTTAGTGTATATGGGATTCTAAAGGGAAAAAAAAACCCAACAAAACAAACAACCTGTGTTTTCTATTACATGCTTAATTATTTTTTTTAAAATTGTGTCGGTTATTAGGTGCATTTTAAAAAAATAAAATTCATGAACTTAATGTTATGTGTGAAGTAGAGGACATGGCAATATCCGAAAAGGCTGAAAGATACGGAATAAACAATCGGAAATGACCGAAAGTACGACTTAAATTTTACGGAAAAACAATTTGGGTTACTAAAAACAAACACATTTTTTTTTGGCCTATGTATTTTACGTTTAATAATGACGCCTTTGGTTGCCATCCTGCTGACTAACATGCAGCCGTGAAAGTCTGTAAGCAATATTTTAAGAGCTGCGGCTTTTATTTTAAATATTCTATAATTTTACCCATAAGCCTCTTTTGATAATAAACAGTCATAATCCTGTGTGTGCCTTACGAAATTTATATATTTTTGTTTTTGTTTTGTAACTGTAAATGGTGGGGTGGGGTGCAATTTCTTTATTTTTAGTTTTTAATTATTTTTGTTGTTGTTCATACTAATGTTTGGCTCATGTTCAGTATTTTAGCGAGTTCAGAACTTCGGTTCTCGTTAAAACTATTTATGAATCTAATTTTATAGCATATAAACTTCACAGATTCGCCAAAAGAAAAGCAAACATGCTAGAATAAAGGGTGTTGTTGTGAGACCTATATTATCAAAGGATTTTGAATCACGAGACCAATTATAATTATCAGTTATGTGTGTGCTCAGTTAAGGTTGTTTTACTTGATTTAATGTCTTTATCTCAAATCCGTAGCAAAAATATTCAAATGGCATGTTAAGACTGGTTAAAATTAAAAGTTACTGTAAACTGGCTTCTAATCCATTGGAAAATTATATTATTGATGTTTATCTATGGATGTGATTAACTATCAATTATGTGGGGTTTTTTTTTTGTATCTTTATCTCAAATTTGTAAAGAAAAAAAATTGAAAGTAATTTTCTAAATGCTAATTACTTCATTGTCAAGTTTATCGTTAGTGTTTTGTTTTTGGAGAATGTCTTTGTGCAGATTTTTCTTTGAAATAAATTACATAATAAAATAAAAACAAATTTTAAAAAACTTCACAGATTCATGAACTATTCATTTACACGTGGTAGATTTTGTGAACTGCTGGCAGGATATTTAGATTTGAATGCCCGCACGCCTACATGAGAGGATGACTATAACTCTTTGGAATTATTTGGTCTTTATCACTATAATATACTCAGAAGCGAATCCAGGAATCCTTTGTGGGTGTGTAACTTTAAAAGGATATGTATTGCAGTTTTAAATTATTTTTCATTGTGGATATTACAGCAAAAATATGATTCTCGAATGTTGGTTTTCACAAGTAGATGAACATTGGGATTAGTCACTAATCTTTCCTCCAAATGAAAATATAAATCTCAAAGTGAAATCACATCCCTTTACAATAAATCCCTCCCTTCAACTGAAGATATAAAACTAAAGGTAGAACCCCTTTAAAAATCTTGGATCCGCCCTTGATTATGCTTTGAGTAAAACACTTTAAAAAAAATGAATTGCCACCAGTATAATTTTAATATAAAAGAATGTATATACATAAAGGTTATTGGGCGGCTCTTTCACGTGCAAATCAAGTCCAATGAATGAACGAAATATAGGTTGTTAAATAAGATATTAAATCTTATTTTCGAGTGTTTCCTCCTCCGTTTCTGGTAACTGTAATTTAGCAGGTTTATGTATGCTATCCTCGCCTGAAAAGAAAATATCACACATAATTTTAAAGTATCAAAATGAATCCCAGAAACAGATAGTTTCTCTTGATTTCATATAGGTGAGTGGCTCACCCACTTTTATGATAAAAACAAATAAATAAAAAGTATAGGTTGGTGTCAAAAGCTTAAAGTATTCAGTGCAGTGGAAGTGAATTTCGTGGAGGTTGTCTGTGGATTGTTAATATAATCTTAAAAAGTCTAAAACTACACAGAGATGCCTAAATATCTACATACAAAAAAGATAGAGGGAAGCAAGAGGGAGATAACGATCGTAAATATATTGATAAATCGCTTGCCGAAAACGTCCTTCACACCTGGAATACGCGATAGTTGGTTTGACTATAAACAAGAATTAATGACAATGTTTCATTTCGTAGCGAGACGCTATCGCTTTATGGAGCGGGATTTAGCTCAAAAGGTAGCGTGTCCGCCTGTGAACCGGTCGGTCGTCGGATCGATCCTTTTCAGGGCACCCATTTGCAGTTTGGGCTATTTTCTATTCCAACCAGTGGTCCACAATCGGTTTATCAAAGGCTGTGGTATATGTATCTGTGGAACGGTACATATAAAAGACCCTTGCTGCTTATCCGAAGGAATAGCCTATGTTGCCGCAGGGCAGTGGGTTTCCTCTAAATAAGTATGTCAGAATGGCCATATAATTGACGTCCAATAGCTGATGATAAGATAAAAATCAATGTGCTTTAGAGGCGTCGTTAGATAAAACATACTTTATTATCGCTTTGTTGTGTGTTGAAAAATAGTGGCAATATTTGAGATTTGTATGTAAGCCATCGACGATATCTAGAGATATCAGTGGCGGATCTAGGCGGGTGTCCCCCTAAAACTTGCGATTAAAAAAAAAATCATTATGTTTTCAAATTATTATGTTTTCTTTAGGGCCCACACTAAATGAATGTTCTGGATTCGCCACTGGATAGGGACGACAGACCAGTTTATTAAAATCTGCAGTTTTGTTTATATTTTACATTAGTAAAAGTCTTATAACATGGATAAAAGACATTGTAGCTTTAAATTGTCTATAGGCCTACCCGTGAACGTGGGGTCGTCTTCTTGTCCAAGTATCTTCACGCCATTGCTGTCGGGAGGTATCACTAGGGTGAACAAGGGAGCCCTATCTTCCTCACTATCCGATCTTTCAAGAGTACCACCTTCATGCAGGGGATATCCTTCAAAATCTTTTGTAAAACCAGGAACCACTTCGTTTTCCTCCTGCAAAATACTATATGTTGGAATTTAATTTTACTGGTAATAACACTGAATTTATTACAGAAATAATTTGTAATACTTTGTCACGACATTGTAATAACACTGAATCTCTACAATGTAATACTAGATCACTTCACTGTAATAATACTAGATATCTACATTGTAATAACGCTGTATCTCTACAGTGTAATAATACTAGGTCACTACATTGTAATAATGATAGGTCACTACAGTGTAATAATACTAGATCACTACACTGTAATAATACTACAGTCTGTTTACGCTACTTGGAACGTGGATTTTTGTCGATTACTTTAGTTTGCGTGAACCTAGGCGAAAAAGGACTAGAGTTTTGGAAACAGCAAAAAAGTC
>JAULBS010136494.1:0-13022 GCA_032355785.1 Symmetromphalus regularis | reverse complement strand
ATCCCACAGACAGGATAGCACATACCACAGCCTTTGTTAAACCAGTTGTGGACCACTGGTTGGTGTAAGTGGTATACACCTACCCACCGAGCCTTGTGGAGCACTCACTCTGGGTTGGAGCCAATACTGAGATTAAGAATCCCATGCCTCGACTGAGATTTGATCTCAGTACCTACCAGCTTCATGTCTGATAGCTTTACAACTGCGCAACGGAGGCCGGTCACACAAATCACTATGTGATTGGCATCTATTATAGCCACTGAATAAACAATGTGCATGGGTGTTGTTAAAAAAAACAATCCTTTCCTTTACAGCCAAGGGCAAAAATAGTTTCCTGGAAGTGAGTGTGGGGGGGGATCAGATCATTCCCAGGAGTGATACCATTATAGACCCCCTGTGTACTTTGGTATATTTGCGCTAAGACCACATGGCTAAGTGCTACATTGATACAATAAAGAGAAATACTGGTAAAGATTATTATTTAGGCATTATAATTTCAATTTTTCAAATAAAAAAGTGGGGGTTGGGATAATTATATGTAGGCATCCTCCCATCCAAACGGTGGAGTGACATGTCGCCCTCCCCACCCCCCTCCACAACCACTCCCGGGATTTATGCCCATGTTCACAGCAATCATAGACCTCTGACATCCATGCTAACAGATGGTGATTATTGGGTTTCTCTTTTGAGCTTTTCTCAAACCCCAAAGACACATCAACGTACATGTCCGTTCAGCCACCATGTGTAGAAGTTTACAAAAACAAGGAAAAAACAGGTAGCAAAGAATGTTACAAGACTTATCAGCATGAAGCTCATTTTTCATAATAACATCAACCGGATGTCCCGTGGTTTTCTCATACTGTTATGCTTTTGTAGTCATTCAAGCGAGATGGTGTACATACTGGTATAACATTCATATTTGTGTTGTGCACTGGCTAAGTAAACATAAATAACCATTTGTCTCACAAGGTGAGAAACAAGTAGTGTGTTTTACCTGGTTGGGACGTACGATGATCGGTTTTGCATGCATGTTTTGTCGTTAATAACTTTGAATGGGTTTTGTCTTGTCAGTTGATGTGAATAAAAGTGTAATATATGAACACTGGTGAAGTGGTTACAATAGCTACAGATCTGTGAATTAAATCAGGGGTGGATCTAGAAATTTAGGAGAAACGATAGCTGCATCTCCTGCCATGTTTCATTAGGAAATATTTCTATTCATAAGGATTTCATTTGTTGATTGTGCTATCAATTGGATTTTGTTTTGTCCATCTGATTGCAAATGGTTTTATGTAGTAATTTCACAGTACATGTATGTATGAAGCAGGAAAAAGTAAAGTTTGTTTTATTTAACGACACCTCTAGAGCACGTTGATTTTTATCTTATCATCAGCTATTGGACATCAATCATATGGTCGTTCTGACATAAGTATTTAGAGGAAACCCGCTGCCACCACATAGGCTAGTCTTCTCCGATAAGCAGCAAGGGGTCTTTTACATGTAACGTCCCACAGACAGGACATCACATACCACGGCCTTTGATGAACAAGTTGTGGATCACTGGTTGGAATGGAAAATAGCCCAAACTGCAATTGGGTCCACTGAGAAGGATCGATCCGACGACCGACTGCTTCACAGGCAGACACGCTACCGTTTGAGCTAGATCCCGATCCTTTCCTTTATAAGAAACGTAATAATTATAAAATTAGTTCTATTCATTCATTTTAGTTCATTTTTTATTTTTTATGTAATTTAATTTCTGTGCTGAGGGGCCCTTGAACCTGAAGTGCCCATGGCCACCTAAGGTCTAAATCCGGCAGTGCATGGTGCCATACCATGCTAAAACAAGCTAGAGAAAACACAACAAACTAAAATAGGGACAGGAACTTTTACTTACCTCAGTAAGATACTGTAGATTGGACAGTGACTGGATACACAGCAGATTCTGGTTGGGCATCAGGTGCAGCTTACGATGTTGAGCCAACAGATTCTTAGATGGGACGCTGTAGTCGCAGAAATCACAAGTGAAGCGCTGTCTACTTCCATGCAGCTCTACATGACGCTGGAAGTGGTTACGTTTGCCGCTAGCATACGGACACTTCTCACAGCAAAACTTCTTAAAACGAACTATCTCCAGTAACGTATCGACCTTGTGCTCCGGCATTATTTCTCCGTTATCTGAAGCCTTGTCATCATCATCATCCGCCCACTTGCTGTTTTTTCCCATCTGTAAGGCCATGCTGTCATTGAAATCCTGGACATAGGATGGCTGGTGCACCTTCATATGATGGGCAAGGAGTCCTCGAGCTCCCACGTAATAGTCACAATCAGGACACTTCAACAGAGGATGTTTGGATGGCCGTTTTCCATGCATCATTTCATGCAGACGCAGATTCCGTGCTCGTATGTTCATGTACGGACAGCTACGACAGGTGTGCAGTTTTCGGTAGCATCCATTTCTTACAACATAGCCAGGGCGGAAACCCATTGAGCAACTAGCCGCCAGCTTTGTAGGTGAGCAGGTGGGGTTGGTAGATAAACTGGCTGTTATTTTGGAACAAATAAACTTCTGCTTGAAAGCTGCTATCTCAACAGTGTCAAACACAGCACTATTCTCAGAGACATCTGATTTGCATGGTGATGGCTGAACTGCGTTTTCCTGTGGAATAATCTGGGAGCGTCTGTGACACTTCTCGTGCTGTTTTAAAAGTCTACGATGAGTGACCCAGTAATCGCAATGATCACATTTGAACTCGGCACTTGGCTTAGGACGGTGGAACTGTTTGTGATACAGCATATCATTCTTGCTGTTTGTCGTATATGGACATTTCTCACAACCATGTTTCTTTGGAGTTGAACACATATTTTTTACAGGACTATTTTGTGGAGTAATTTGCTTCTTTTCCCAGTTGTGCTGAAGGGTATGCAGACGCACGTGCTGTTGCAAAAGACGTGGACGGCTAACATAATATGGACAGTGCTTGCATTTATATTTGTTGAAAGGTTGAGGTTTGTGGTATGTCATATGGAAGTTAAGAAGTCCCCGTTTGTTGGCCTTGTATGGGCAGAGTGTGCACATGTAGTTCTTCTTCTTATCGAAAATAGGTGCCTGTCCTGCTGTTTCTGTATCCAAGACATACTGCTCTCCTTCAGGAACCTTAACTCTTTGTCTCTTCCTGAACTTCATGCACTGTGTTTTATCATCACACCCATGCTTCTCTCTGAGATGTCGACGACAAAGCAATCCAGAAGAAAACTGGAGGTTGCACTTCCGACAGAGGAACACATCAATATACTGCTCCGACATAACTGTAGCCTTTTCATAGCTATGTGCAATAGCTGATACAGGACTTTCTTCTTCTGGGGAATCAGAGTTAAATCCCTTCCCATATTTGATGCGTACGTGAATAAAGGGTTTGCAGTCACTCTTTCCATGCAGTTTGCTGATGTGTCTATGGATGTTAGTTCTGAAGTTGCTGCAGAACTCACAGATACGACACTGAAATGGTTTCATGCCATGTTTTTGCATATGTTTAATAATGTGAGACCTGAATGTTGCCTGGAAAGAACAGCTTGAACATCTCCAAATCTTCTCATCAATTTTAAGTGATTGAGATGATGCTGGTGAGCTGGAATTCACCTCATCCTTGAATAAATCGTTAGCGAAAGGATCTCTGGAATTCCGAATGTACTTATACTGTGATAACGTACTTCTTGCAAAGTCTTCATTCAGCAACACCACTTTTGTTTTGGCCAAACCATGCTTCCGCTTTAGATGACGAAGAATATCCGTACGCCAGTTGGATCTGTAAGCACAGGCAGAGCACTTGAATCTGCGACACCGACTCATATCTTGGTTCATATTAAAGGGAAGATATTCAGTGGGTGGGTCATCAATAGTGGTTATCACTTTCATAGGCTTTGGAGAAGGCACTTCAGATTTCTTGGAATTGCTTCGTTCTGTACTTCCACACTCATCAGCATATGTCATCTTAGCTTCAGCAATATCCATAAGGATGATGTATCCACAAGAATTGGGATGTCGTTCACGAAGGTGCTTCTTCAGATCCCATTTCCAGTTGGACCGATGATGACAGACAGAACATTTAAATGGTTTTATATAACCATGAAGTTTTGGATTGCTGAACTTTGATCCTTCCATACCTTCCTTTGTTTTGAAAAGGCTTGGGGCTTTGATTGTCTTAATGTCACTGAAACGTCTTTTACCAACAGGTTTGGGGGAGGGAGTTTTGGGTACAATAAAATTGCTTGTATACAGAAATTCTGTTCCATCGGGAACGTATATGACTTTGACCTCATTGCTTGGATGGGCATAATGATAATGCTTTTTGACATCTCCTTTAGTCACACATCGCTTTCCACACTCAGGGCACATGAACGGTCTGTCCATATTAGCATCACCAGAAGGTACTGGCTGTCGAAAGGTATTCTTAACACTGGGGGCACGAAGGTGGTGACACTTGTCCAGTGAAGAGGGACTCGCATTAGGTGTAGTTGGCAAAGATTTAGTAGGAGTCTCTGGATTAGACAGATCGGGGTTACTTGCCGTTTGGCTTGCATTTACGAAAGAGTTATCTCCATCTGTTAGAACCACAATGCTTCCAGCTTGTCCAGGATGGATTGTCCTGAGATGCTTGCTGACACTCCATCTAAAATCTGAACGGAATTTACAAAGACTACATTGAAAAGGTTTCTTCATTTTCTTTCTACCATCATCTAGAGCATTGTCTAATCTAACATTAAAGTGATGCTCTCTTCTGATGTTTGGCTGCGTTTCCAGATACTCCTCAATTGATCTCTTTGCTTCTTCAATAGACAGAGTTATTACATCACCAGTCACTTCAGGATGCTCACGTTTCAGATGTTTTCGCATATCCCACTTCCAATTGGATCTGCGGCCACAGATAGGACATTTAAACTGCTTCAGGTTGAAGTGGGTTGCAACATGAGCTTTCATTTTCGAAGCTGCATTAGTCACAAAAGGACAGTGCTCACACTTTACTGGACCCAAAAATGCATCCTTTTTAGGAGAAAGGCTGGAGGTTGTACTCAAACTGTCAGATGTATCATCTAATGATGGCTCGCATGATACAGATTCCAACACACCAGCTTCTGGATTGAATATCTCCATTTCAGACAATCGAACCGCTTTAGGCTTTCTCTTAAACGCCAGTCTTTCGGGTCTGATAATCATAAACTCCTTTAAATCCACTTCTTTCTTATCCTTTGGAATAAGATCTCCATGGTGTCTGTAAAGATGCCGACCAATATCTCCACGCCAGTAAGTTTGATAATCACAATGTTTGCATTGGAATGTCTTGTCTTCTTTATTGTGAGTTTGTGAATGTTTCTCCATTTCCATTTTTGTTTTTGTTATGAACGGACATGCAGGACACCTGAACAATGCTGGGGATGACTTCTTGTTAGGCACCATTGTAATTTTCTGAACATGAATTCCAGAAGGCTCACAGTTATGATCACGTCTCACATGAACATTTACATCACCTAAATATTTATATTTCTTCATGCACAGAGGACATTTGTAGCGTTTCTCAACAGAATGAATAGATATGTGTCTTCTGTAGTCTGATGGCCATTTTGTTGTATAGGAACAGAAAGTGCACTTCATTTTGTCTTTACCTGAAACAACCTTTTTCAGTTTCAGTGGAGGAACAGTAAGAGGTTTGGTTCCTTGAAGACTGCCTTCCTGGTACATCTGTCGCATCTCACTCAGTCTCATATTATGTCTAGCAATCACATGCTTCCCAAGATCAGCAGGCCTACCAAAAGACAGCCCACAAAGAGGACATGTAACTTTTCTATGTCTACGAACAGCTGGTAATATTTCTTCAAAACCATCCTCATCATCTTCATCCATTGGCTCCTCCACAGCACTAGTTGATGGTATAATTTCCATGTCAATAGGTTCCTCAGAAAGATTACTGTTACCAAACATCAGGGACTCATTTCTGGCACTATTCGGATGATGGTTCATAACATGGCGTTTCAAGGCAGCTTCTTTTCCGGTTGCATAGCTACACAAACTGCATTTGTATGGATCTTTACTTCCATGTTTTTCTCGGTGACAATTTAAGTTGTTCCTCACATAGGTTGAGTAGGAGCATTCCTGGCACTTGTAGACCTCCCCTGAATTCATGTTGGCATGAGAGAGCTTGTGGGTGTAGAACTCGACCCGTTTATCGGTGGTGAAATCACACTTGGTGCACTTGAAGAATGTTGCATTCACATGACAGGCACTAACGTGTTTAAATGTTTGTTTTTTCTTGCCGGATGAATACAGACACAATTTGCATTTGTAGAACAGATCTCCATCAGAACCTGTGACTACCTGGACATAAGACTTCGGCACTTTCTTAAGTGGTGCTTTCGTCTTAAACCCAGGAAGTGTGCGTGGCTTTTTAGGTAACATAAGCTTGCTTTTTGTAGATGGTTTGAAAGAAATTCTAAGGAAATTCTTAGACAAATTAGATTTTGGCTGTGGATTTGTTTGAGTGTCCAGTAAAGGTTTTGCAGTGTCCAGATCACCTGATACAGAAACTAAATTGCCATCTAGATCAGCATCTGCTTGCGATTCTGCTTTCAATGTATCAGTATCAACTTCCATCACATCTTCCAGCAATTCAGCATCAACTTGTGTTCCATCTGCAAGAGGCTCATCATCCAAATCCTTTCGCTCTAAATTTTTTTCTTCTTCTGGACAGAATCTTTTATGTGCATACTTGACATGGCGTTCTAGCTTGTGCTTCCATTTTGAAGCGTATTCACAGAAAGTACATTCATAGACAGATATCTTTGCTCCGTGACTTTCGATATTGTGATTAAGAAATATTTTTGACTTGTTTGTTGTGAAACCACATTCTGTACACCTGTAGTTTCGGTTCACGAGTGGAGGAGGCAGTGGCAATCCTACAGCATCAGTGATGCAAGCATCTTCATCTGTATTAGGAATACTGGTGGACGGGGTTGGTTGTTGGTCTGAAACACTGTAGAGTTCTTTATCACAACGGTTCTTGTGTCTTTTGAAAATATAAAGGTTTTTTGTTGAAAAGTCACATCTGTCACATCTTTGTAAAGGCAGTACTTTCTTCCCCATAACAGCTCGGTGAAGTTAGTAGTCTGCAAAATACAAATCAATAAACTACATTACACATGGACAGATTCAGAGCGAGTCCAGATGCCTCCCTTTGTCACCAATTGTGACTTTCCCCTATTAAAATTATGTTGCAACTAACTTTTGATCTCACTGCAATATTAAAATCTTTAAAAATTCAGTTTCAGTTAGCATGGAGCAACTTTATAGCCAGAGATGAAATCATCTGAAGTGTACCAAATGAAACGTAAGTAACAGAAAACCGAAACGGCCATGTTATTTCGACCGACTACAAAGCTACCGAGTTCAAACTCTTCCGATGTTGTCTGAATGAACCATTTATGTGCGCGTAAAAATGTGCAAACACAGCAGTAGTATTTAGGTTGTTCGCTGACCAATTAAAGTTGGGAATGGGAAATTGAAACTGATACACGATTTTCGAATTAGCTGTTTGGCTATTTCATAATCTAAATTCCATTTTAATTCGTATTTGGCAAATGACAGCTTAAACCCTGAGTGATTATAATAATGTCTAAGGCCAGATTTTAAAAATTATTCTTTTAACGAACCAGCCAACCCAACATTTTGCTAAATTAAAACAAAATTGAAAGTGAAAATCCACACTTATTTTATTTCCGCCGACTTTCCTGAAGGCTAGAAAAGAAAGAAAAAAAACCGCCTGCATACTACCATCTAGGCAATATTGGTGCACTGCCCAGGGTTTAAACAAAAACATTATATTTACATTTTGAAGTTGATTAATTTCTTTTCATAGGGGGTGATTATAGAAGTATGCAGGCAATGAGTAAAACTGGTAAAATTAATTTTATACCAAATTTTTGAAACTTTAAAAAAAACAAAAAAAACATTCCTCTCTCCGACCCTATTTTTGGGGGGCCTATGTTTGAGAAACTAAAAATAAAAACACTCTGGCCTAAGGGATGGGAATAAGTGTTAAGTAATGAACATTGTTCATTACAGATTTATCATTTTGGAAGATTTGAAAGTCACAAAGTGTTTTTTGTTTGTCGTTTTGTCAGATGCTCATTTTTTAAAAACTTTTAGTGAAAATCAACAGTTCTACATAAAAATCAATTCTGTGCAGCATGTGTATATTGTAGAAACTAGGTTAAACAGGCATGGTGCTGACAAAAAATAGTTTTAGTGGATCCATATCACCCCTCATGATGAGAAGTAGAATAAACCATGCATAGACTATGATGGGAGCGGGATGTAGCTCAAATGGTAGAGCGCCCGCCTGTGAAGCTGTCGGTCGTCGGATCGATCCTTCTCAGTGGACCCATTTGCCGTCTGGACTATTTTCCATTCCAACCAGTGGTCCATAACTAGTTTATCAAAGGCTGTGGTATGTGCTGTCCTGTCTGTAGGACAGTGCATACAAAAGATCCCTTGCTGCTTATCGGAAGGAGTAGCCTATGTGGTGGTAGCGGGTTTCCTCTAAAACATATGTCAGAATGACCATGTGATTGACGTCCAATAGCAGTTGATAAGATAATAATCAATGTGCTCTAGAGGCGTCGTTAAATAAAACAAACTTTACTTTTTAAGACTGTGATGACTGTGCATGTGCACAATTAGCCTTTGCTGTGCTCAGGACAAAATTGCAAACTAGACTAGTAGTAGGTTTTGTGCTTCATATTAAACCAAATGATAATGTTTGGAACCAGTGAAATTGCTATGTAGCGACCACGTATGCTACCCTGTCCTATGAGTGGGATCTAGCTCAAACAGTATCATGTCTGATCGATCCTTCTTAGTGGACCCATTTGCCTTTTGGGCTATTTTCCGTTCCACCCAGTGGTCCACAACTAGTTTATCAAAGACTGTGTGCTGTCCTGTCTGTGGGATGGTGCATATAAAAGATTCCTAGCTGCTTGTCGGAAGGAGTAGCCTATGTGACAGCTGCGGGTTTCCTCTAAAGACATGTCAGAATGACCATATGTATGATGTCCAATAACTGATAAGATAAAAATCAGTGTGCTCTAGAGTCGTCGTTAAATAAAACAAACTTTACTTTGCTACCCTGTCCTGTATGCAAGGATCGTGCACAGACACTACATGCATTCAAATATAGAGAACATAAAAAGCAATGAATTTTTTGTTTGTTTGTTTTTTTATTATTATTTTTTTATTCAAATTATTATTATTATTATTATTCTGGAATTTTGCAGAGAAGTACCATGCATGGTTAAATTACATAATAAAAAGAATACATCACCAATAGCTGACCAATATTTATTTTTTGTGCTGGAGTTCGTTAAACAAGCATACATGTACACTATAAAATCTAAATATGTTTTAAATTGTGTATATTAAATGTGAGGTGGTATAGGATAACCAGTCAGATGGTGAAAATTATGAAATCTCTGTTTTTGATGGAATAAGATAAATTCTACAGATCAAGATACTTTTTAAATTATTCAAATCGGATTAAAATGTTCAGAATTATTACAGATTTGGTATCAAAGAATGTCAAATTAGTATGGAATTTTAGTGGAATTTTGTTAATTAAGAATTTGACAGATCACACAGAAACACAAACAACATTTTTTATTGACTTATTTCAGCAAAACGTGTGTAAACATGAAAGTTGAGATGTTCTCACAACCATTCACTATGAAAATAAAAATGTGACCTATTTATGCATTGAGACTGCTAATAGGCTGTAAATCAAAATTACATTGTCTGACTGGTTAAACTGTGTGACAGGGAGATTCTCTTTGGGTTGCATTGTACCAAATCACATGATTTTGCAATTCAGAGTTCGAGGTGCACCGTCAAATCAATCCGAAATAAATGAATCCTCAGCTATGACTGGTAGATATATGAGGCAGTGGGTATTTTGTAAACACTATGGCATATACCCAGTAATTTCAGTATCTTTTTTTTAGCAGAATAATTATTACATCAGTGACACCTGGTACTTGTTGATACTTGGGGTGGTAAATAAATTGCAAGTGACATTTTGTGCGAACCTGAGTGTCTAATGAAAACTCTTTAAGTCATTAAAATGCTATGTAACAGTATATTTTCTTTGACTTTAAGTCATAGTTAATGACAGGCGTCACACTGTATGTCTGTACACTGGTCCAGTGGCTTGAAACGTTGATTCTATTACTTTTATTGAGAGATGTTACTATGGTCGTCAATGAGATCTGATTTGGTCCAATGATACCTTTAATGTTAAGCACAAACTGACAGATATATATATAGGCCATTTTAAACAGCAGAGCAAAATTAATTATTTTCAAGCCTGCGATGATCCAAAATACCTATTTCCAGGGGTCAATTGTAAATTTTTCTTGAGACTGGCTAAACATTTTAACATTTTGTTTAAACTACCCTTTTCATTAATTTATAAAATAAAATTCCCAAAATATCTTAAAATTAGCTAGAATGAAATTCTTTCCAGGATGTGCCCTGTATTTAAATCATCACCATACATATTTTCATCTTTTATCAAAAACAGCAGATTTTGTCCTCCATATAAAAGCCAGAAGTTAAAAATTAATTTTTATTTGTGTTTTAACTTGTCCACAATGTCTTTTCATTTGCTCACCAAACAAAGAGGGAATAAATAATGTATATGGAGACTAAAACATTCAATTAAGTAGTATGCTCCGTCTAGACATCATGTCCTGATTTTTTTTTTCACTCTCACTCTCAGCATTAGCTATTACTGAACAGTATTATTTCAGCATCTAAGAGCTACGTACAGCAGACATGTATGCATGTACATGTATTTTATGGGGAAAAGCTGGCAACACATTTTAAAAGGCTGTTGCCATCAATGAATGCATTAATGGTAAAGATTTCTGCTCTAAACTCTTCTAACGTCTATCAATCATTCCAACAACAGATTATTTTGATGTGGCTGCTATTTAAAAGAATGAAGTAACCTAACCCTAACCCTAATTTGAAGATAAGAATCTGTTAATTAAAAAAAAAAAACGTAGAATAAATACAATGTTAATTAAATTATTTTTAAATGAAGATGGTTCAGGTGGTAATTTTATTTTGATGGTGTAGTGGTTAAGCTGCCCGTCTCACGGCAGGTAGGTACTGGGGTCAAATCTCAGTCGAGAAATGAGATTTTTAAGCCACTTACACCAACCAGTGATCCACAACTGGTTTATCAAAAGGCCATGATATGTGCCATCCTGTCTGTGTGAGAGCACATATAAAAGATCCCTTGCTGCTTATCAAAAAGAATAGCCTATGTTGATGTAGCAGGTTTCCCCTAAAAGTCACGGAACACCATATGTCAGACATTTAATAGACAATGGCCGGGGTGTCGTTAAAACAATTGTTTCATGTACTACATGAACACTTTAAAACACTTTGCTCAGCAGTCATTCATAATTACCATAATTACATCTGTATGCACATGTCTAAATGACTGCCATTGCTATTTAAACAGCATTAATAAAATCTGTTGAAATAAAAGCAATTAAGTTTTGCAGACGTAGTTTAAGTGATGTTTAACACCTATTCTGTACTCATCACTTATAGTCTCAGCACGCGAGCGTTGCCATGTTCATATAGGGATGTAGACTACACTGAATAACATCTACATATTGTGCTTAAAATAGGAAAGAATTATTTGTAAAAGGGCAAGATCAAGCAAAATGCAACATTTGGAAAAAAATACAATTTTGGAATACAGGACCCTGAGTGGTATGGTTAGAAAGCTATTAATGTCTAGTTTCTAGAACTGTTTACATTTTAAAGATAAACCAAGCCATTAAAAAGTTATTCTAATTTTAGCATATCCTATTGTATTGTTCGATAAGAGTAACGTTTTATGAAAAATATAGCCTTTTTTTTAACAAGCACTATACAGTCAACTAGTGTCTACAAAATAAATCTAACAGCATACCTTTCTTTACATATGTAACTTTGTAATATTAACTTTCACAATATTTTATTTGTTAACATCAACTCATTTGATACAACTAATAAACACATAATATATATATATGTGTGTTACTTAAAAGAACTAAAAGCATTTGATGTTTAACAATAAACCTTTGCAATACACAAACAATAAACCTCTGCAATACATAACTCGGCTAATCCTTTGAGCCCATTCCAAAAAGGTATTGCAGGTGCTAATTAGGGGCAATAAAATGTCTAAGGGAAATTAAAGATGCAGGTGTGATAAAGTGTGATATTTGAAACAGAAACATAAGAGTTTTCTTTGCTTTGTAGTTGCTTTGATTTGACTGTGTTTATTTCAAAGAATACACAGAACCCTTTTATAAATAAAATCATTGTCAGTTCACATTAAATTAAAATATTTTAGGCTGACCGTTCACAATTTATATACCTTGTTAAATTAAATTTAAAGACATTATTTTAAAAGTCCCTCCATTTCTTAAAGCAGTTAATTATCCTCCATTCGTTTCACTCTCTTTAAGCTTGGTTTGTTCACATTAATTGCATTAGACAACTGGTACAGTTAAAATGCCTCTTACCAGTGCTGAAAAACAAAAATGATACCAAGAACATCAAAAAGAAAAGATAGGAAAGTTATAACTGAAGAAAAAGGAAAGCTAGTAGATTATTAGAAAATTGCAGTCATGAAGAAGGTTTGTTTTGTTTAACAACACCACTTGAACACATTGATTTATTAACCATCGGCTATTGGATGTTAAACATTTGGTTATTTTGACACATGAAGTGTGAGCCAGCCTCCAAGGGGTTTTGAACTACTGTCATCATCTTGAGAGTCTGAAGTTCTACTACAGGACCACCGAGGCTCACTTAGGAAGGAGGAATGGTTCTGCCCCAGCACCAAAAATATACAAGTCATGTACTAATGTAGTGTTTGAGAAATAAACTCCAGTCTGAGACACACACACCCCTC
>JAULBS010136483.1:0-13022 GCA_032355785.1 Symmetromphalus regularis | reverse complement strand
AATATTTATTTATTTCAATATAAAATTTTATAAATTTCAATTTAATTTGGTGACAGGCACGTTTTCATTTTTGACCGACACAAATTGACTGACATAGGACATTGTGACACGCATGTCTCAAAAAATTATTTCCAGGCTTGTCCTTGCCATTACGTGTACATGACTTCTTGCACTCACCTGAAAATGCAAAAAGGCAGAGTTTTTATGCTCACCTTTCTTCATTTTGTTTTACATCACAAAAAGTGAAAATCTGAAAAACTGCTTTCCTCATTTGAAATTTCTTACATTGCATGGATTGTTCTCCTGCTATTTCTAAATGGAGAGGATGGAATTACTGTTTGAGTACAGATCTTTAACTTTAAACTTTATAACTTCTGGTATATTGACTTTAACGCATATGGTCATGACACAAACAACTTACCTTATTTTTTTTTCTTCATTATCTTCATTTTGTAGTCTTGGTGCATCATATCTCATTGTGGTAAATCCAAAACCTGTAATTTAAACATTAAATTAGTACCCAATACCAATGCAAAAAGATGCATATTTTACCATTTATTTTAGTGTACCCCTTCTTGTACCCATGGGCGTAAACCTGGGGGAGGGGGACACGTTCCCCCCACTTTTTGGATGCCTACGTAATTATCCCCCCACATTTTGCTTAGAAAAACTGAAATTAAAATGCCTAAATAATAATCTTTACTAATATTTCTCTTTATTGTACATATCAAGGTAACACTTACCCATGTTGTCTTTGCGCAAATAGTCATACTGAAGTACACAAGGGGTCTATAATGACGTCAAAGCGGGGACACAAAGACAGTGGGATGGTCCATCCCACCCACTTTTAGGACAGGGGGAATGTTCCATCCCCCCAACTTTCAGGAACGGATTTTTGCCCTTGTTATCACCATGCCTAGTGGAGCACATGTTCAATGCTGGAGCTAGTATTGAGATTAAAACTTGTACCCATGTGGGGTTTAAACCTACTAGCTATCACAATAATGGTCCAAAACATTTTTTCATATTAATCTTGTATTTTAATTTTAAATTTCTAACTTTTGAAATGAACTAACCAAAGTAATTCCTCAGTAATTATCAGCATTGTTCGGATTTCCTGTTTAAAAACTTGCACCACACACCAGGGCTGCAAAAATTACCTGTCAGCTCAGGACTAATTATCAATCTCTGATACCAAAATTAGTTTATTTAATTAAAAAAACAAACATTTAAAGACTTTATCAGTTTTGGAAATGGCCGGGAGCCAGAGTCCACCTGAAATGGGATCGGGCTACAAACTTTTCAAAGTTGGTAGCCTGTGTGTCCACCATGTCTGGATAAGCTACTGTGATATACTTATTAAATACCTTCCAATGACATGCTATTTATCCGAGTGGAGAAATGATTCACATCTTTTATTCATTGATTAATAAAATATATGTCTGTCTGTCTTGATTTTATTGAGCGGTTAAACACAAACAAATTCTGTCCATTTGTACACAGAAGTTGTCGCTACGCGCAATTGCAAAGTAGCTTCATTCACAGACTTGAAAAAAATGACGATGCATGCACGTCTTACCTTGATAGAACACCCGAAAGCATTAAAATTTGTCAACATAATGTGTATTCCAGGTATTACTTAGTCCAAGTATATCTTATTGTATATTTAATTGCAATTATTTTTGTGTTGTCAGTTGTTGTACATGACAATAGACATAAAATTGTATTGGGTATATAATTTCATCTTCAAATGTTGACTCTTCATAATTCACAATGGAATCTCTAAATTTTGTTTGGGACTCTCCATATTTTCTCTCATGAGTCCACTCTCTCCATATTTTTGGATGAATGAGTACCGTATATTTCTGGAGTTTATTTTTAACACACACTTAGTCTTAAAAACAAAACCAAAAAAAGTTTTCAAAGTTCGGAGCCCTGGTGACTACCTCAATTCTCAATGAATGTCCAACACTGACTTAACCACATTAACTAAGTTAATAAAATAGAAATGAAAGTATGAATAAATGCATGATAATATATATTCCAGTCCTTGAATTCGGACAAAATTTTGATAGCATAGCACTTAACCACATATGCTACATTGTTTATAAGGGACTGTGATAATAATTATTGTTTGTAAGGCACTGTGAAAGTAATTTGTAGAACAAGAACATACTGAATAACATATTAATACCTCTGAAACACCAGTATAATGTTGCCCCAAACAAACTACAACAGCTATCATGGTAACACTGTCAAGTGACAATGCAAACATATTTTTAACCTTACTACACAATTTTAAATGCATGTTTATTAACCAAGGGAGACTACTGCTGCATCAAATATTACAATGTCTGAAAATCATGGTTTGTACAGCTTGGAGAGCCAGTATTTCAGTATCTTTTCAAATCTTTCCAAAAACATCAAATATCAAAAATTATTTTTTCATTATCATATTTTGCAAGAATGTTTATGGTAATATGATGTAAAGTACAGTATGTAAAAATATCTCTAATGTGTCTGAACTGGGTTCAATAAATTAACAAAATCGGTGATGATCTGCTCCATCACCTTAAAGTGACATCACAAACCTATCTTTGTACTTTGCAAAGAAAACCCACCTTATTTTCCCAGAAAATATTCAGATAATTTCCAAAACATATGAACTATTTTAACAAGTACTGTAAATAACTGATCCTCGATAACTATGTAAAAGCTCAAAAACATCTATTTGTATATATATATAACAGGGCATCATGAAAAAAAGGACTGTTTATTTTACACTTCAGCACTTTGGCCAATTAGCAACTATCAGGTACCAAATGCTCTGTTTTTATTGCATATGATTCATAGAATTAACTTATGGTCACTTAAGCTACTCTTTCCCAAAAATGGATGGCTATTATTTTGATTTCTAATTTAAAGGCAGGCATTTACATATATTACATGTATGTGTGTACATATTATGACATTGGTTTATAGATTTTGTTAAGTGGTTGAAATAACAATGACCAAGAGGGGCAAAAAACAATGCTTCTAATTTTTTTATAATAGAGATCAGTAGTGATTTTTCTTATTTATTCTTTGATTACGAGATAAATTTTTATTTCTTTTGTGATCAATAAACCAAATATGTGTAGTATTAATAATAAAAATATTCCCAGTAACATTTGTAAGTATTAAAGAAACAATTTATAAATAGCAACTCACATAATGAAAGATGTTTGTCTGGCTACCGTAATCTCCTAGCCTCTCTCTCGGATTCTAACAATGTCAAAATGTCTCCTTCTCTGATAGGACCTTTAACATTTCTGATAATGGAACGGTTGGTATCATCCAAAAATTCCACTCTAACCTGAAGAAAAATGATCAAATTCAATAAAACAACTAACAAAAGGCAAGAGTTGTCCACTTTGTCAACTATGTACAGTAACAATGTATTTTTTTAATTAAAATTTGGCACAGCACCTTTCTCCTATCAAAGGTATTTTCATTTAAAACTCAGATGGTCTAGGTATCATAGGCAAAGAAATACTGCCACATTTCCAGTAGGCAAAGAAATACTGCCACATTTCCATTACAATTTAAAAAAAAATAAAACACTATTATAACAGGATCCACTAGCTCGGAAAAAACTATTGAATTTGATACATGTACACCAAATGAATACTTAACCCATTGCAAAACAATTAAATATCTGTTTTGTTACTATTTATGATCAGCCTTGTACATCAAATATTACTGGGGTTTTTTTCATTTTATTTTTATTCCTCCGAATAGGTCTTTTTAATTAGCATGTTTCATGCACATTTCCACGGGTTGTATTTACTACAGAATATCTGAAGATCAAATTCTAGTAAATACAAACATGTAGCTACATGTACATGAATGTATTTCTTTTTTTTAAAACCACTGACCTGTGTACACTGTCCCTGGGACCCAGTCCTACCCAGAACTTTTGTTACCTACAACAAAAAAGATATAAACATGTACATTATGGGGAAATGAAAGATAAATAATAAGAATGGATATGATGCCAAAGTGCCAAAATTATCATCTTTTGAGCTGGATGTGTTTAAAGCGTAACTTGATGTAATGAAGTCTTTCTGTATACATGTACACAATGTGCTATACTTAACTTCACAGAAAATTAATCATTAAAATAGATTTTTTTTGTTTTGTTTTTAAATATAATTTATTTTTTTCATTTGTTGTATGTAAACAATGTGTTACACTTCAACTATTTTTCACATTGTGTGCTATAACAATGTTTTTATTATTAAATGATACAGAGACTTCATCAGTGCATTCCACTATTAGACTAGTGATGGAAAGAAAACTTGTAATGCAGAATGTCCAATTAAGAATATGTACATTTTAATTATGATACATCCATTCCTGGCATAAAACATTTTTTACTTGGTCAAAATATATTTCATTATTTGACGAAAAGATTTTCAAATTGGCAAATTTTTGGGCAAACCCAAATTGAAAAACATGTGCAATTAAAAAAGGGAACATGGTTTAAGGTTCTTGTCTTTCAGTAAGACATAGTATATTAATATTGTACTATTTTGCCAAACAATTTTCAATCGAACAAGTACAGATTGAAACAGCAATTCCTGAGGAATGTCTTTTCAAACTATATTAGACTTAAGTTAACTTATTGTTGGGAGGTTTGTTCATTAGCTGTAGAAAGGGATACCCGCCTTATGTAAATAAGAATGTGATTGGTGGAGAAGGCTGTATAGTGGAGATTGATGAGGCTAAAGTCGGAAGGGGGAAATATAATCGTGGCAAAATAGTTTATGGGCAGTTGGTATTCAGAGGTGCAGAAAGCTCTAACTTCGGACCCTTTCTTGTTAAAAACAGTGATGTCACTCCATCACCTCTAACACCATTACTGTACATTACTATCTATTTTTAACTAAATTGTACATTCGTAAACGAGGCTCTGGTGAAACCCATATGCCTAACTTCAGACGGACGCCCTAATTACAGATACAGTATCAAAGACATATATGTTTTATGTCCCTCTGCTTATAAAAAACATCACACTTTATTTTCCATTTAACACATAGTTATGTATGCAAGCGCAAAACTAATAAAAACGAGAAACTTGCAGACAAAAAAAACCTCATAACCACACATTCAATTCTAAGACTTTTTTTCAATTAATTAATTTTTAACTTCTTTTTTTGGGAAATGTTTGTTTTATTTAACGATATTGTTTGTTTTATTTTTCTTGTCGCAGAATGTGTCTTTTCTGACACTTTTTCGCTTGTCAAGATAAAGTGAGTATGAGCAAGCCTGGAAATAATTTTTTAGACTTGCCTGTCCTATGTCAGTCAATTTATGCCGGTCAAAAATGAAAACGTGCCTGTCAACTATATATATTTCCGATAAGATATGTTATCGATTGAACACGTGCATGATGCAACTTTTTAGACAAATAGTTTTTATTGATTGTACCCTCAAGTTTCCGTTCACATTAACTAAGAATATTCATAATTATTGATGAATAATCACATATAATCTTTGTAAAAACAAAGAAAACTGAAATCCGCGTTTGTACGAAATGTCGATAACTTGTTGAATGTATTATGCATTTACGGTACGGTATAATAAACCGAAAATAAGTTCGCGCGTAATTGAATTCGAAACACTATCAATAGGTTCGCGATTTTCGCACTATATTTTATTCGCAATGTTTGTTGTTGTTGTTTTTTTTTGTTGTTTTTTTAGCTTATACGGAGTACTTTGCTAAAATGGGTAAGTGACGATTTGAGACAAACAAATGCGTCCATGTGGTGGAAACATGAAGTAAATTCGAAAGTTGAAGTATGATTTGGACTTTTAATATCTGTGATGAGGTATGCAATAAAAAAAAAAACACTTTATTCTTTAATTTTAAAACTAATATTTATTCATTTCAATTTGATTTGGTGACAGGTACGTTTTCGTTTTTGACCGGCACAAATTGACTGACATAGGACATTTTGACATGCACGTCTCAAAAAAAATCATTCCCAGGCTTGAGGTTGCAGTGCTGTCAGCGACTGATTTATGAGCATGCTTTTAACCAAGATGCAGATGATGGATGAACTGTCCTCTGCACTGTCGAAGCGAGCCTGACCCTGCATTGGATACCAGTCCACTGTTATATCCTTGGCAATGAAACTGCTGACATGGTGGCGAAAGAGGGAGAACAGCTGGACCAGTTTGATACAAAAGTGTCATACCAAGAAGAAAGGACGATCATCAGGTCCCTCATACAAATGAGATGGTGCCAGGAACACCATGGATACAACCGATCTGACAGCTACTACAAGCTGAACAGAACTGACCAGGTTATCCTGCTGATGCTGAGAACAGGGCACAACAGACTGAATGCTCACCTATTCAACAAGATGAAGATAGAACAGCTCCAATGACCAGTGAGCATTTCATCCAGCATTGCTCACTCCAGGACAACATATGGATGACCACCTGATCTGAGGATCCGCCCCTGAGAGAAAAACTTAATGGGGACCTGGCACCCATGAGAAGGATCGCAGCATTTATGAGAGGAGGTGGTATTTCCATCTGGTACGTGGTGATCGAGGAAGAAGAATAGATAGTTCTCAAGTCATTGCCTAAATACGGTCATGGCATAAGACCTGAGGGTGCGTGGCTATGATGAAGACCAGGGGTGGATTGCACCAACAGGTCGTAAAATTTACGCTGGTCGTATCCCAGACGTTTCGTGATACACCTATTGCACCAACCGGTCGTAAGTGCTACGCTGTCGCAAATCTGGTCGTAAATTTATACCAAGTCAGGAGGAGACGCAGAGTGGCCGTAAATCCATACCTGATGAAGGTTTTACATAACGGGGCTCAGTCCCGTGATATTGCAGCACAATTACTATGCATTTGCATTTTATCAGATATGGGCCTAGTTATATAAAACTTATCTGAGAAAGTGGACTCCCCATACAATTTGCTATATTGTTATTGAATGGATAGCCATTAATGCTCCCCCGCTCCCCCACCCAACCACGTTAATTGTACAAGTTGTTACACTTTTCCAATATCTCTCTCTCTCTCTCTCTCTCTCTCTCTCTCTCTCTCTCTCTCTCTCTCTGTCACACACACACATACACACACACACACACACGCACACACACACTGCAACTGATCACAAATTTCTTTAAATCAGTTTCCTTTATTGAACACAAAAATAAAAGTGAGCATTAACATGAAATACAATGCAACTTATCACAGCTTTCTTTTAAAACCAGTTTGTTTTATTGAACACAAAATCAAACTTGAGCATTAACATGAAACAGAATATCAACGTAATGTTTGTTTTATTTAACGACGCCTCTAGAGCACATTGATTATTATCTTATTGGACGTCAATCACATGGTCCTTCTGACATATGTTTTAGAGGAAACCCGCTGGCGCCATATTGGTTATTCTTTTCGATAAGCAGCAAGGGGTCTTTTATATGCAGTCCCACTGACAGGACAGCACATACCACGGCCTTTGATGAACCAGTTGTGGATCACTGGTTGGAACGGAAGATAGTCCAAACAACAAATGAGTCCACTGAGAAGGGTCGATCCGACGACCGATAGCTTCACAGGCGGACGCTCTAGCATTTGAGCTACATCCCGCTCCAACACAGTATCAATTAAAATGTGTGGCAACAATACACTCTGTTTGGATGCATATATTTCAAGTATCGATCTAATTTCTCCATCAGAAAAGTTTTTATTTTTTCTTTGGACTTCCATGCTTTGGGAATTCCCCAAACTTTCGATCGTAAAAGCGGTCGTCAAGACACGACCTTCAAAATGTGTTGATGCAACCCGAGTGATATATTTACTACTTGCTGTTGGTGCAATCGGCCCCAGGATAGAGTTTGCATGAGTTCTTGAAAAGTGGGGCTGTGTGGGAGAAATTGAAAAAACGTGGAAAAGTATTGGTTTGCTAGATAGACTGAGAAAGCAGAAAAATCTGTTGTAATTTATGAAAAATATCAATTGAAAATTTGTTAATCTAAGAAACAATATGAACTATTTAAAATTATACAAATTCTATTACAGATACTGTGTGAATACGAAGTTCATTTGTGTAATTTAACTATGTGGAATTTCAAAATAGATGTTTAACTGGACAGCATCTTGTGTTTTGAATTCTTATAAAGGATTTCTGCATTAACGGGTCTCTCCAAATTAAAGGCGACCCACTTATATTTGTCTTCTCAGAATGGGCCACAACTGTTCCAAAGTGTTGTACCTTTTTGTCACTTGGTTCCAAACAATAAATAGAGGTGTTCCATGGAGACTGGCAGGATGTGCGCTTACCATAAAAATTTTGACTTACCTTTCGGGCGAGTTACGCCTACACTTTAGACTCATCCATTTAATTTTTGAGTTGCACAACTTTCTTTTACAAACTCTACACTTCTATTGCACTTTTAAACCAGTTGTTATTATTTTTATCAGGTTATTGTGATACAACTAATAACAACAACAAAGCAGAAGATAGAGCACGTGTTTCAGCAACCCATGAAATTGCCCGTGGTGATCGGCAATGTCGTAGAGTTTGATGCGGAGTGTTTCATTCTCCGCGGAACTTTTTTTTACCGCGGACTATATGTTTGTTTTTACCAAGGCGTTTTTTTTTTCAGAGATGGAAACGTGTCAATGCTAAAATTGCCAGGGAAAATGCCTTGGACACTATTTCTCCACAGACAAAGAAACACATTGGATACAGTTATAACAAATGTTGGGTTGGGGATGGGGAGTTTTGGCTTTCTTTTTTTTTCCTTTCTTTTTATGCCTCTAGGTTGTTATTATTATTATTACTATTTATTATTATTATTAATTTATTTATTTAATTATCAATTGTTACTGTTTTGTGTGGAAATAAATTTAATTATTTATTTTATTTATTTCATTTCTTTATTATTATTATTATTTGTATTATTGTTGTTGCCGTTGTTGTTGGATGAATATATAATTATTATTGCTATTATTGTTGGATGGCAATTCTCAAAAAACAAGTATCTCTGCTATTAATCAAAAATACTATCACAAATTCTCTAAACTTATAGTGAGTACAGATGGTCTTTTACTTTAATTTCTCTTACCGATATGGACTGTAAGGTTGCGAGAATACCCGACAGTCTTGTATATAAGGCAGCGAAACATCCGACCATCATCATCCATTGTAACAACGTGCTTTAGAGTTGTTCCTCTTTCATCACTGCAGCTAGTTGTCGTTTTACTTGGATCACTCTGGATTGAATCTGGATACGGGTATGGTCGCCAATTCCATTTCCCACTACCAGTATTACCCTCCGTCCATTCCCATGACCACATATCTTCAAATGACATGGCTCCAGGGTGTACAATGCATCGGATGGATATTGCTTGACCAACTTGAAACCTATGAGTAATATTTGAAGTGTTGTCCAGTTGATTTCCTTGAATGGACATGCTAATATCGTGCAGGTCATCTGAAATATAGAGAATAAGGGGGAAATTATACATTACGAACTTCATGCTGCAATCCTTGCAATTAAGAAAACGTCCACGGTAAAATAAATGCTGTGGAGAAATAGTGTCCACGGCACTTTTAACAGCAATTTTAGCGTAAGGTATACTCTATTTTTTAATAATAGGAAAAATATGTACCTTGAATTAGTTTTTTTATTTCGTAGCTATTGGTTTGTTGCGGATAATGAAAAACTCCGCAGCAATCTCCACGGCATTGCCGAATGCTGCAGGCAATTTTAGGGGTTGATACTGTCAAGCTTATCTTAAGCAGCCATCCAAGGAAGTAACAAAATGTCGTCTGTCAAGGCAGGTAGCTATTTAATACAGGTTACGTTGTATTAAATTAGCTAATATGGGAGAAAATAAAGGTGACCTTTTAAGACAAGTGGATGCTTAATACAAGTTCAATTGTATTGAATTAGCTAATATAGGAGAAAATAAAGGTGACCTTTTAAGACAAGTCGATGCTTAATACAAGTTCAATTGTATTAAATTAGCTAATATAGGAGAAAATAAAAGTGACCTTTTAAGACGTGGATTCTTAATACAAGTTCAATTGTATTAAATTAGCTAATATAGGAGAAAATAAAAGTGACTTTTAAGACAAGTGGATGCTTAATACAAGTTCAATTGTATTAAATTAGCTAATATAGGAGAAAATAAAAGTGACCTTTTAAGACAAGTTGATGCTTAATACAAGTTCAAATGTATTAAATTAGCTAATAAAGGAGAAAATAAAAGTGACTTTTAAGACAAGTGGGTGCTTAATACAAGTTCAATTGTATTAAATTAGCTAATATAAGAGAAAATAAAGGTGACCTTTTAAGACAAGTGGATGCTTAATACAAGTTCAATTGTATTAAATTAGCTAATATAGGAGAAAATAAAGGTGATCTTTTAAGACAAGTGGATGCTTAATACAGGTAACACTGTATTAAATTAGCTAATTTAGCAGAAAAGAATACCATTTACAACAAATGGCTGCTTAATATAGGTTTAATTGTATTTAATTTTGGTAGCTAATTTAGGAGAAAAGATGATCCTTAAGACAAGTGGCTGCTTAATACAGTTGCCTGCTTTTGCAGGTTTGACTAATAATATTCCTTCAATGATACGCGTGATAAAAACAGTGATTTCAAATGTTTTAATATTTATTTAATTTGGCTTATATATGTAATGAACTCTGGATAGCATTCCCTTGTGGTTAAAAATATATTCACTTTGACCACGAATAGTTGTTGGCATTGTTACGACAGAGATTTATAACTGTAGAAATAATATTATGTAATCCCTTCAGAGCCCGACGTCATGGACAGAAACGAGTGTTCACCCCCTCTCCGCAGGCAAACAAAACTTAGCAAGATCCACCTCCAACCCAGACATATGAAATTCTGTTTACCAAAACACACTTCTTGAGATTGAGTCATGTTTATTATCTGGGGAGCTGGATGTAGCTCATATAGTAGTGTGTCCACCTGTGAATCGATCGGTCATCGGATCGTTCCTTCGCAGTGGACATATTTGCAGTATGGGCTATTTTGTGTTCCAATCAGTGGTCTTCAACTGGTTTATCAAAGCCCATGGTATGTGCTGCGTTGTCTGTAGGACGGAGCATATAAAAGACCGCTTGTTGTTTATCAAAAGATTAGTATGTGGTGGCAGCAGGTTTCTTCTAAATAAATATGTCAGAATGACCATATGATTGACGTCCAATAGCCGATGGTAAGATAAAAGTCAATGTGCTCTAGAGGCGTCATTAAATAAAACAATATTTTCTTTCACTTTATTTATTATCTATGAAGCAGAAATTTATATTCCTTGAAAATAGCTTTAGTAAAACGTTTACTAAAAGTTTGTCTTCTTAGAGGGACCACTGAATGTCTTTTATCAATCAATTTGTAAAAATATTCCATCAACATTATTGCTTTACATTAATTAGTCCATTGTTGTTTAACTTTAAAAAAGAAGAGAAAAACCCTTAATAGTAATAACAGCAATAACCAATAAAACAAATAAAATAATAATTTTAAAAAGTAAATTAAAATAAATAGAACATAAGTAAGGGTTTGTGATTGTGAACTAAGTTAAGAGTTATCGGATAGGTCTGACGAAGGTATCACGACATATTTTGTAATCGGTGATCTTCGGTTAATTCTGTAAAAATGCACACCTATCTATTTATAAGCTATAAATTTTGATTACCTGGTAAGAGAGAAATGTGGTCAAAGCGGATAAGGCGCAGGTCACACTTACAATCGAACGAACCCAGGGCCAAAGACTCAAACTAAAAATGAACTTGCATAGATTTCTCATGATACCGCCCACAAAACAATAGGTATCAAAGTTTAAGAATATCACCAGATACCAACACAGTTACATCAATAGAAAAAATGGCTGCCATGCTAGAACATGTTTTACAGGACAAACATTAGTTTACTTACTCAGTACTGCAACGCTGGTATAGTCCGACGTAGTACTAGTATGACCTCCAGTAGAGAACTCCACTGTGCAGTAGTACATTCCAGAGTCATCGCATGTTGCAGTCAACACCACCTGGACAAAAGACCATTCTACATCATTACGATCAGCCTTTCCTGAAACCACTATTCTGGGAGATAGCGCAGCATCTTCTAGACGAGCTATTCCATTACGCATACTGGTTGAAGCATAAGCGACTTTCTTCTTATGTTCCGGATGTGTATCAACAGATCGTTCTATTGTAATTTTCAGAAATGTCGCAAATTTACTGGAATTGTTTCCAAGGCGACATGTTATTGAAACAGGATAACCTACTGTAACGATTGGTGGATATATGAACAGGTTTGCATTTCCAGTGAGTAGCGGCTTTATTGTGACTGGTGGAGTTATTGTCAAGTTTGGACCTTCATTGGTTGATGGTGTTGTCAAGTTCGGACCTTCGTTGGTGGATGGCGTTGTGTGGTCTGAACTTTCATTGGTGGATGGCGTTGTCAAGTCAGGACTTTCATTTGTGGATGGCACTGTGTAGTCTGGACCTTCGTTGGTGGTTGGCGTTGTCAAGTCTGGACCTTCGTTGGTGGTTGACGTTGACAAGTCTGGACCTTCATTGGTGGATGGCGTTGTCAAGTCTGGACCTTCGTTGGTGGTTGACATTGACAAGTCTGGACCTTCATTGGTGGTTGACGTTGTCAAGTCTGGACCTTCATTGGTGGATGGCGTTGTCAAGTCTGGACCTTCATTGGTGGTTGGCGTTGTCAAGTCTGGACCTTCGTTGGTGGTTGACGTTGACAATTCTGGACCTTCATTGGTGGTTGACGTTGTCAAGTCTGGACCTTCATTGGTGGATGGTGTTGTCAAGTCTGAACCTTCGTTGGTGGATGGCGTTGTCAAGTCTGAACCTTCGTTGGTGGATGGCGTTGTCAAGTCTGAACCTTCGTTGGTGGATGGCGTTGTCAAGTCTGAACCTTCGTTGGTGGATGGCGTTGTCAAGTC
>JAULBS010136472.1:0-13023 GCA_032355785.1 Symmetromphalus regularis | reverse complement strand
TTCGGAGCGGGAGAGAGCTGAACCAGTGAGTGTCCGCTTGTGAACCGGTCGGTCGTCGGATCGATCCGTCTCAGTGAACTCATTTGCAGTTTGGGCTATTTTCCATTCCAACCAGTGGTCCACAACTGGTTCATCAAAGGACATGGTATGTGCTGTGCTGTCTGTGGGACAGTACATATAAAAGACCTCCTGCTGCTTATCGGAAAGAGTAGCCGATGTGGCAGCAGCTGGTTTCCTTTAAATAAATATGTGAGAATGACCATATGACTGACATCCAATAGTCGATGATAAGATAAAAATCAATGTGCTCTAGAGGTGTTATTAAATAAACTTAACTTTAGTTTACTTGATCAGGTTGTTTATTAAATATAAGATATGACTCTATTTATATGTATATTTCTCAATAGGAAGATTAAGAGCTTGATGGCAGTGGGAAATTAAATTGGGTGATGCAACCAACAGTAATACTGTACATAACAACAGGTGGCAGAAGTGTCATTTTCAAGCTGTTACAGAAACATATCACTATATATGAACAGATACTTGTACATGCAGAAAGTGTGAAATTAGATATTTTTATACGGTTTCAGGTTTTTCTATCAGCTAAGCATTTGGTGATAACGAACCAGAAATAAAGTTTCCTAGATATACACGAGGAAAGACTGTGCAGGATCAAATTGATAGAGGGTTACCATTACACTACATGTTGTTGTTAACCTAATATGAGGATGTTGACCCCAGACATTTAGTCCTTTGATGAGAATATTTTAAAAACAATTCAAATTGCTATGCAACACCCTTAGTTACTAGCTTGTCCTGAATCAAATAAGATCCCTGTCCTGAAAGCAAATTCAAGATGATCTGGAATGAAAATATTGCATTATCTTGAAGGCAAATGCTATTTTATCCTAAATGCACATACTAGCTTATCCTAAATTCAAATACTTGATCCTGAATACAAATACTAGCTTATCCTAAATTCAAATACTTGATCCTGAATTCAAATACGAGCTTATCCTAAATTCAAATACTTGATCCTGAATTCAAATACGAGCTTATCCTAAATACAAATACAAGCTTGTCCTAAATGCAAATCTTAGATTATCCTGAATGCAAATCCTAGCTTAGACCCTCATAAATAATATCTAGAAGGTATCCTGTTCTCTATATCAATAGAAAGGGTTGGTTATTTGACTTCAGTTGGCTTCCATCAACATTTCACCTGATTGCAAAGCATCTGATTACAGTTGCTGTCAACAGCTGTAGTTGAACTTGACTGAATAGTGTGTTGTTAATGTATAAACACACTGATTATTCCTGTCATTACGACACTTCCGTTAACAGTCTGGACAACACCAATGTAAACTGTTTTAAAACAATCTGAGTACAGCTGGCAAAAAGTGATGACATAATGCATTTATTATTACTACTGAGCAACAATATGCAAATTTCAATGGCAAAATCCGATTGATCCTTCTCAGAAGACCCATTTGCAGTTTGGCCTATTTTTTGTTCCAATCAGTGGTTCTCAACTGGTTCATCAAAGGCTGTGGTATGTGCTGTCCTGACTGTGAGAAGGTGCGTATTGGAAAGAGTAGCCTATGTGGCAGTTGTGAGTTTCCTCTAAAGAAATATGTCAGAATGATCATGTGATTAATGTTCAATAGTCAATAAGATAAAAAAAATGTGCTCTAGAGGCTTCATTAAATAAAACAAACTATATTTTTTTTTTGTTCAGTGGGAAAAGCAATGACGCTTTTATAAAGTGTTACTATTTGGCATTCAAATTAATAATGTATTTATTGATACTACTGAGCAACAATGTGCAAACTGCAATGGTCAGGTCAGGTCATAATTTTGACTCGTGCCCACGTCCAGTTTGGTTCGGGCATGTCTACCAACCCCCACCCACCCCGGGCCTAATGTCTTAAGACTATGGCACCGGATCCAGAAAGAGTGCAATGGTAAGTCATGAACCTTTATAGTGTTAGCAGTTAGCATCCAACTTAATAATCCCATTCCAACAACAGATTATGTGGATGTAGCTGATATTTAAAAACAAAACAAAGCTAAGCTAACCCCAATCCTAATTAGAAGATAATAAGTTCATTAAAAAATCAAACAAGTAAATACATTGTTAATTAAATTATTTTTTTAAAGGAGGGGTGTCCATGTGGATATTTTACCATCCTTTGATATATCAATTGTGGGCACTGACTGAGATAAAAAAAAAAATCAGTGAATACGTCCACTGAGGGGGTTCGATCCTGTAACCTACACACCTCAGCTGATCGCTCTACCAACTGAGCTAGATCCCACCTCATTCAATGTGTTGAGGTGATCATCTGCTTGGACAGATACAAAACGTGGTGCTTACAGGACGTGGTGGTGCTGAGTCCACTGAGGGGGTTCGATCCTGTAACCTACACATCTCAGACGATCGCTCTACTGACTGAGCTAGATCCCACCTCATTCAATGTGTTGAGGTGATCATCTGCTTGGACAGATACAAAACGTAGTGCTTACAGGACGTGGTGGTGCTTACAGGACGCTGACTGCAGACAGCCATACATCACACGCATTAACACTGACACAAATTGCCATATGACCAATTCCTAATATGATGACTACCCACAAATCTGGCAATCTGTGGCCAAGATTGGCGAACTGCCTGGCTGATTAGGCAGATAAACTCGCCTCAGGTGACCATCAGCAGTCCACTGACATTTGTGGTCAGTTATTATTCATTACAGGCCTGTGCTGACCACCAAGAGAAAACTGGAACAATAACAGACTTTGGTTTCATTCTTAGTTATAGTTATGTTCAACAATTCAATATTCTTTTCACCTGTGGTGCTCTTATTTTTAAGAAGGGATTTATCATGGTAGAGTGTTCACTTGAAGTGCTTTTGTCATAGGATCAAAACCCTCAGTCTTCACCTTCTCCGAGTGTTTTGTTTTTCCTGTTCCAATTAGTGCTCCACAACGCATACATCTGAGACCATGGTATGTGTTTTCCTGTCTGTGGGAAAGTGCTAATAAAAGATCTATTGTTAATGAAAAAATGTAGCGGGTTTCCTCTGATGACTAAATGTCAAAATTAGCCAAATGTTTGACATTCAATAGCTGATGATTAATAAACCAATGTGCTCAAGTGATTATTTCAAGAAATAATACATACATATCATTAACCCTCAAAATTTATGTCACAAATCTGCAATGCTATTTTAAAAGCTTCTGTATAATTGGTTCGCAGCAGCATTTAACAGTTAATCTGTGACCATGCTTTGCACATGGCTAAATTACAGGAAATGTGAAGTAAAAACCTTTATTTTCACTCCTTATCAGTAGTTAAATTGGATGCAGTTATTAGCTGCAACACTTTTTATTTTATTTTAAACACTGTAAAATACAATCTGTAACCACGCTCCAAAAATATAAGCAGTCATTCTAAATGGTGTAGGAAATGAAGAGGTTGATGGGTAGATGGTGTCTCCCTTTTGAGGAGGTCTATATTTGATCAAGGGGAGATAATTCCATTTCCTACATTCAATATATGATAAGGATAACAGCAATGTGTAGTTGTGATAAAACATAAGTTGAATAAACTAATACTTTAAGATAAATCTGTAACCATGTTGTCTTGTGGACAATTTGGTGCTACTCTCACCTACAGATCTGCTATTTTGTTTTAGAGATTATAACTTTAAATTTGTAACCATGCTATCTCAGGATCAAACCACAGTAAAAGTGAAGCAATCACAACTGAGATTTGCCATGATTTGAATATCACGAGCAAATTTAAGACTCAGTATTCTATATGCATGCCTACACCTCACCCCCCAACTCTGCACACTCCCCCCACTTCCAGGAAGCCCCTCCCCCCAGCTCTGTCCACCCCACTTCCAGGAAGTGATTATCACCCATGGTATCAATAAACAACCAATCCTTGCTAACGTGTAAATCCTTGAACACAACATTACCTTTTTTAACTTTCTTCTGCAGCTTGACGGTATCAGACGCTGCTTTCTTGATTTCCTGCCTTGCTCGTCTGTATTCTGAAGTAAAGAAGAAAATACTAAATATATACTGTTCAAAATAACTAGGGATATCAGAATTCTAATGTGAATAAGTATGGAATGAAATATGATACATATCTCAAAAACAAAAGTGTATACTATATATAGCACCAAAGTGCATTCTTTCCCACCAATGAACAAGTGTGGGACATCATCAGGCAAAGACAACAACATATGACATTCAGTAGAATTAGGTATTGCACTAAAGGAAAGGAAAAGGATATACCAAAATCCACCTCGGTGGCACAGTGGTTAATCTGTCAATCTCACAGCCGGTAGGTACTGGGATCAAATCTCAGTTAAAGCATGGGATTTTTAATCTCAATACCAGCTCCTAGACAGAGTGAGGGCTCCGCAAAGGCTCAGTGGGTAGGTGTAAGCCACTTACACCAACCAGTGGTTCACAACTGATTTATCAAAGGCTGTGGTATGTGATGTCATGTCTGTGAGAAAGTGCATATAAAAGATCCCTTGCTGCTAATCAGTAAAAGTAACCTATGTAACAGTAGTGGTTTTCCTCTAAAGACCATGAGTCACAGAATACCATATGTCAAGATACCGAACAGCCACTGAATAAATAATGTGCTGTGCTGTCATTAAACAAGCACTCCTTTCCCTTGAATACAGCAAAATTCAAACTGGATGTTTCATTTGATATATACCATGGATAATCCAAGCATATTTTGAACTGAGATAGCTTTAAGTTCTATTAATGAATTCATTAATCTAATCATAAACATAAATTTCAGAGGCTCTGACCCTTGCTGCCAATCTGGGTCTGTTTCAGCCATATATCTATTTTCTGGCATAAACATTTCATATAAAGAAAACCCACATGATCAAGTTGTTAATAGTTTGTCAGGAAGTGTCCCTTCATATTGCTAAGTTGGTAATGATATCAAACACTGCAGAATTAACATGGAATGACCATATGACTCTATACACTGTGTTCACTTTATTTCCTATGTTTACTCTATCTCCTATGTTCACTATCTCATATGATCACTATCTCCTATGATCACTAACTCCTATGTTCGCTCCATCTCCTATGATCACTATCTCCTATGATCACTATTTCCTATGATCACTCTATCTCTTATGTTCATTTTATCTCTTATGTTCATTTTATCTCCTATGTTCACTTTATCTCCTATGTTCACTCTATCTCAGGCTGTAGGATTTCAGATTTCATGGGAAATACATTTTGGGTTCCGTGCCTGGCACTCATGGGAACCCATGGGTAACTGTTTTTCGGTTCCCTAAAATTGGTGATGGGTAAATTAATATCATGGGAAACGAAATTTCGGTTCCGTAGTTTTCCCAGCACAGTAACGACACATTACCGGTAACGATCAGTACCGTGAAATCCTACAGCCTGCTATCTCCTATGTTCCCTTTATCTATGTTCACTTTATTTCCTATGTTCACTCTATCTCCTATGTTCACTATCATCTATGATCACTATCTCCTATGATCACTATCTCCTACGTTCACTCTATCTCCTACATTCACTCTTTCTCCTATGTTCACTCTATCTCCTATGTTCACTTGTAATATTCTACACTTACCTTTTGCATGGTCTTTGTCCAACTGGGCAACCACTTTCTTCCACTCTTCTAAGTTCTCCTGTACTGGTGCTACTAAATTGTCTAATATGGAACTGAAAAAAAATACAGAAATGGAAATTACATCTATCAGCACAATCCACTCTGATTAAAGTGAACGCCATCTAAACCTGCATCACCTTCTTTCCAGACATCATTTGTCTAACTTTCCACCAGAATCAATTTGGAAATCCTCAAATATACAGCTTCAGAATCAAGTATTTCAATCAGGCATTTCAAAAAAAAAAATTAAAATGTACAAAATGATTACCAGCCCCTATGGCACAGTGGTTAACAAGCCTGGAAATAAGTGGCTGGTCAAAGACATTGACCAGAACAAATGTTTCAGTTTGGAAGATTTGAAAGTCGCAAAGTTAATTGTGTCGGTCATTTTGTCTGAAACTTATGTTTTAACTTTTAGTAAAAATAATATTTCTGTATGAAGTCAGCTTCATGCAGCTTGTGTCTGTTGAATAAATTGTGAAGAATTAAATAATAAAAGGCGTATACCATAAAAACTAAATTGTGTATTTTGTTTAAACTGTTCATATTAAATTGTGTGACAGGAACTTTTCTTTAATGTCCGGCACAAATTGATTTATGTTGGACATTTTGACCAGCTCAGCTAAAATAATTATTTCCAGGCCTGGTTAATTTGTCTGACTCATTACTGGTAGATAGTGGAAAAAATCTCGGTAGAGGAATGGGATTTTTAATCTCGGTACCGGCTCCAAATTAAAGTAACTGCTCCTTAAGGCTCAATGGGTAAGTGTAAGTTACTTATACCAACCAGTGATCCACTGCTGATTTATGAAAAGGCCTTGGCATATGCTGTCATGTCTTTGGGAAAGTGCATATGTAAGATCCGTTGTTGCTAATCAGAAAGAGTAAATTATGTGATGGTACCAGGTTTTCTTTAAAGACGATGAGTTGCAAAACACCATACGTCTGACACCTAATTACCGCTGAATAAACAATGTGCTGAGGTGTCATTAAACAAACATTTCTTTCCTTTCCTTTCATCACTTTCTACCAGAATAAATTTGGATGCCCTTAATTACACATCATGGGAATCAATGAGAACCTTTCCTTCAAACATGGATTTTATTTTACAGTTTAAAGTGACAAATTCAGAATGTTATGCTAATAAATAATATAATTATTATCTTGATATGGAAATTATATTTTCTAACAGATGTTATTAATATATTATTTGTCAAATATCTTTTAAAATAACAAAAAATAAATTAAATCTTAATTTTATGGGACTCTAACAAGATTCCCATGTTTTTCATTTACGGGAATATTAACAGTTAAAATTCTTAGATCTGAATCATAAATGAATCCAGGTTTAAATTTTTTGTTTATTTTGTTTTACGGCCCTAGTAGAGTACACTGATTTATTTATCATCAACTATTAGATGTTTTGTTGGTGCTGGCTACATTGGTTGGAAAAAAAAAGGGGGGGGGGGGGTGACATTTTATATTGGGATGACCAACTGCACAGAAAGTACTAATAAGATTGCAAGACAGACACATATAAAAGGTTGTGAGGGAGAAAAGGTTATAATTAGACAATGACCCATTTGGTCTCCCTCTGGCTTATGGCAGTGAGTGATTACCAAACTTTCACAAATAGATTACGTGTCAAAAACAAATGTTCAACATCCAACAGCCGATGATTAATGAATCAATGTGTCATTAAAAATAAACATAAATAAATAAAATAAAATAAATGTTGATAGGCTATTTCTAAACCAAGATAGGAAAATTCACAGCTTATTTTTTAGTGAGAATCTAAAAATCTAATTCACCTAATATTTCCTTCAATATAAATGAAAGAATTCCAATAAGATTGAATAACATTAATTAAAACCAAGCAAAAATATTTCCAGTATCTTACACTATTAACTATTTACTAGTAACTACGTCTCCTTTGTTTAATCCCCTCTGGTTTGGGAATTATTTCACAAAGAACACATTTGCAGACCACCACGGCTTTGTAGTTTGTGTATTCTGCAGCATGTTTGACATTGATTTACTAACAACACTGATAGAGGTGAACCAGACAGGTAGACAGACTCCACATGTTCATTTTAATAAGACAAGATAATGAGTGATGGAAAACAACCATCAATGGACACTTCTAGCATTAATGAAACTCCTAACCAAATTTTCACTTTCTATTACATAGTGAAGATTTGTTCATAGCTGACGTATGATGGTTTACCCATTTGCAGTTTGGGCTATTTTCCATTCCAACCAGTGGTCCGCAACAGGTTCTTCAAAGGCCGTGGTATGTGCTGTCCTGTATGGAAAAGTGTGTATAAAAGACCCATTGCTGCTTATTGGAAAGAATAACCTATGTGGCGGCTAAGGGTTTCTTCTAAAGAAATATGTCAGAATGACCATATGTTTGATGTCCAATAGCCAACAATAAGATAAAAAATCAGTGTGCTCTAGAGGTGTTGTTAAATAAAACAAACTTTAATTTAATGTTTGATGGTTTATTGACAAAATGTTTTGAGAGGGCTCTGTTAAATTTGTGAATGTTATGAATCATGTTATATGAATGGCTACATGTTTTAGTAAATATTTTGAGTTATATCTGCTGACTTAGTAAATGTTTTAAAGCAATGTCCATTACATTATCTGGGTAACACTTTGAGCTTGAATTTTATACTTCCATGAATTACTTGATAAATGTTTTGATAAATATCTGGTGACTTACTTGGTAATTGTTTTGAGCTACATTGTATAGTTAAAGTTTTTTGGTAACTGTGCTGAGCAATGTTGGGTAACTTACTCAGCAAATGTTTTGAGCAATTTCTAGTGACTTGGTAAATGTTTCAAGCAAATTATGGCAACAAATATTGTAAATGTTTTAAGCAACCATTTGGCCATGTTTTGAACAATATCTAATGCCTTACTTGATAAATGTTTTGAGCAATGTCTGGAGACTTACTTGGTAAATGTTTTGAGCAATGACTTGGCTATGTTTTGAACAATATCTAATGCCTCACTTGATAAATGGTTTGAGCAATGTCTGGAGACTTACTTGGTAAATGTTTTGAGCTTGGATTCTATATTTCTATGTCTCATACATAGCCGTGTCAACGCTGATCCTATTTCTTTTGTGGCTCCTGAAAAATCAAGAAATCAAGTTTAATTGACATGAAAACAACAGATATACTGAAACAAAAATGAAAAAAAACTAAAAACATGGGTAGGTTAGCACCATGTAATCTTGAAAAATGCCATTTTAAATATTTGCTTTGCTTTAATCAACCAGCAAATGTTATCTGGAAGACCAAACAAAGCATCATATATTAAAGCAGTGCCAAACCTCTAAGAACTGAAACAGATTGAATGGTCTATTAAGACTCCCCTACACCTTAAAATCTGAGATGACAGCAGAGATGGAAAACCACCAGCATGTTTCATCTTACAGAACTGACTACTATGTCAACCAGTGTACCATGACAGATATAAAGGCTGTGGTACATGCATTTGTCTGTTTAATGACCCCCCATCACAAAAAATAACCGTCTGCTATTGGAGGGTTGTACGTGCAGTCCTGTCTATAAAAGAACCTTTCCTGCTAATAGAAAAAGGAAGGTTTCCTATGATGACTGCATATTAGAATTACCAAATATTAGCACTGTAGTGGTGTCATTAAACAAAATAAAACTAAACTTTTCACTGCTGGTGTAGCTAGTGAAGTAGAGCTGGTGTAGCTAGTGAAGTAGAGCTGGTGTAGCTAGTGAAGTAGAGCTGGTGTAGCTAGTGAAGAAGAGCTGGTGTAGCTAGTGAAGTAGAGCTGGTGTAGCTAGTGAAGTAGAAGACACAGCTCCTGCAGACTTCCAAGAAACAAATTTCAAAACTTTTCCATGACTTTTTGAAAACTTTAATAACCTTTTTGCATACAAATGCATCACACTGTCATGGGTTATATTTGAAATCTGGAAAAAGTGAATTGTTCTATCTGCATAAAGACAACATGATTTATACTCTTCAGGGAGGAAAATAATCAGACTTTCAAAGGTGAAAAACAAGGTTTTTAGGGACATAATGCATCACAAGAAGTAATTAAGACTGATCACTTGCACTCTGATAAGCATGATCGAAAAAATCTTGGTTTATGCAGAAATCCTGAGGCATGGAATTTTTAATCTTGATTATGGCTCCAACCCAGAGTGAGTTGTCCGCAAAGCTCAATGGGTAGGTGTAAGCCATTTACCCTTGGTATGTGCTGTCATGTCTGTGGGAAAGTGCATATAAAAGATCCCTTGCTGCTAATCAGAAAGAGTAGCTTATGGCCATAGCAGGTTTCCTCTAAAGACCATGATTCATAGAATATCATATGTCGGAGACCTAATAGCTGCTGAATAAACAAAATGTGCTGGGGTGTCGTTAAACAAACAATCCTTTCCTTTCATTAGTATAGATACAAGTACATGAACATCCACTGAAGACATGCGGTTACTAGGCACATTCTTTAGCATCACAATCTCTTTCTATAGTTACCTCTCGCCTTAAGGCAGCCAATTATATCTATTATTAATAAAGAGATACAAGTATATTGTAAGTTGGTTATAGGAATGGCCAGGTTCTGTATTTACTGTTAGCCTCAAGGCAACTTAATTTACTAAACAAGACCCCATTATTGTTAGCATGGTGATAAAATGTACAGATACAGAACACACTGGACGACAAAGCTGCAAATCTACATCATAAAATAACAATAACTGATGGTTAATGCTGGTCATTATTGGCTGAAATAGGTCACATGTCCAGCTACAGTGAGAGAGGTATTTAATAGACAAGAGTCTGAAGGGAATATTTCTTTTTAAAACACCAAAAAGTCCTCTTCAAAACTTGTGGTAGATTTGAATACATTGGTCATATTGTAATAGTGTTCCAAAATTATTATTGAAGAAAATATTCTGAATTAACTTAGAAGATCACTCATTTACAAAGAGAATACTCATCATGTTCTAATAGGATACAAATTATATTTTTTACAATTATATCATACAGAAACAAGTATGCTATATATTACATTTATTACATCTCATAATAGTTTATTTGTGTTTACCTTCTGCAAGGCAAAACATACACCAGATTGATAGAATCTATCACTGTTGTGGGGTATAGACAAGGCAATTCCAACCCAAGGGAGAAAATGTGCTTGTGAGGACCGAGGTTTACCGAGGCTCTTACAAAAACAGTTTCTCCCACGGGTTGGAACTGCCTTGTCTATACTTCACAAATGGTGATTGATTCTTTTTCTTGCCCACTTAAATGTAAAAGTAAAAACTTTTAAAACTAAAAAAAAAAAGGTATTTTCTGCAACATGACGTTATGTTATACTTTTCCTTGTTTTAGTGATGTCATTTGCACTTTTACAAATTATAATGACATATTTAGTATAGGCATTTCATTTTATTTTATTTTTGTTGTTTGTTCTATATTAATTGAAATAAATATATGTTATTATTACTTTATATTTTTAATTTAAATTGTTACTTCAATCGCTGCATATATTTACTGCAAACCAAACAGAGCTACATGTATATCTCCTAATAAGTAGTTCAGTTATTAGTTCGCCAGAAAGGCGTATGTAGAAATCATCTAGCCCACAGGTTGGACAGATTTATCTAGCCCTAGGGTCAGACAGATTTTTCTAGCACTGTGCAAAAGCTGGATAACGCTGTCTAGTGGACAAGAAAAAACAGTAAATGCATGACCTATTGTAGTTTAGGTAGCCAAGTTGGTTGTCAGTATCGTTTCATCACACTATTAATAATCATATGATAATGTTGGATCATGTGATAAGAGGTCATGCCTCTCAAAATACATCACATATGGTTTATGCAAAAATATCCCATAGGTCTATCTCCTACTATGGTATAAAAAGTGCATGTTCATTGGCTACCTGGCTAACTATACAGGACCGACTGTATGGAAATAAATCTGAACAGGTAGCTGACCTCGTCTCCTCACTCGAAGTAGAACATAAATCTATAACAAGAAGTGACATACCTTTTGTACCTACATGTAGCTTTAGGCTATAAATTTGAAAGAAAATTTACACGTTATCTGCGACAAATAGATTTAAAAAATGATGTTTATTTTAGAAAGAAATGGTTTAATGTTCTCAAATATGGTTACTTCTGAAGTATGAAATACTTGTGTTGATGATATACAAAAAACAGAAAATACCCAGCTAACATTAAGTACATGCAATATGATATAAAGGCCGAAGTGTTTATGTTGACGATTACAAAGCAGTTTACATTTATCAAATGCTAGCTAACTAACACAGGAAAGAAAGGAAAGGAATGTTTAACGACACCCAGCACACTGGTTATTCACCATAGCATCGGAGGCACATGCTGTAGGTGCCCCTCTTACTTGCCGCAGTGCCCCAAAAATCTGATGTTGTCGACAGCAAGAAAAATGCAGTAGCACCCTATCTGGTTTGCCACCATAACATCCACGTACATTCCATGTTGTATACATTTCTTTCCTTGTCCAATAAAGTTTAAAAACAATAATTTTTGTCTGGTAAAACTGGGGAAGTTGCCTTCGTGCCCCTCTTTAGAAGGTAAAGTTTGTCTTGGTGCCCTTCCAACTTGCCTAGGTGCCCCAATTTCTTTTACTAAACCAAAGGCAACCCTTGCTGTTGCCTCAAAAATTGAAATTTGACCCCTGTGTATACCACAACTGGTTTATCAAAGGTCATGGCATGCGCTATCCTATCTGTGGCATTGTGCACATACAATATCCCTTGCTGCTTATTTATAAGAGTAGCCGCATTAGTGTGGTGGCAGTGGGTTTCGTCTCACCTACTAACACTAACCTCTCTCCTCTAGCACTAACCTCCGTTCTGGACAGACAGCACTGGAAGCTGGAGCTGATATCAAGATTAAAAACCTGATGCCTTGACTGATGTTTGATCCTGGTACCTACCAACCATAAGCCTGACATTATAACCATTGCACCACCAGGGCTTGATACAAACTACTAAATGAACATTATGTGACTCAACAGTATACTGACTCTCTGTTGATGAACATTATATGACTCAACAGTATACTGACTCTGTTGATGAACATTATGTGACTCAACAGTATACTGACTCTCTGTTGATGAACATTATGTGACTCAACAGTATACTGACTGTTGATGAACATTATGTGACTCAACAGTATACTGACTCTCTGTTGATGAACATTATGTGACTCAACAGTATACTGACTGTTGATGAACATTATGTGACTCAACAGTATACTGACTCTCTGTTGATGAACATTATGTGACTCAACAGTATACTG
>JAULBS010136461.1:0-13023 GCA_032355785.1 Symmetromphalus regularis | reverse complement strand
CCCCTCCCTTTACCCCTGTTTTATCATATGGTTGCATTAATACCCGTTTTCATTCGATTAAGAATTCTTTCTTAACTCTGTCCTTTACTTTACAGACAACATGGTTTTTACTATATTTGTAATTAAGGTTAAGAAAATGATTCAGTCCTATTTTATTGAATTTATGACGTACTTTAAAGCACCAGTTATTTTTCCTATGTATTGACCATTTGTGAGACCAAAGCCATATGTGAGAGGTAATTCGGTGATTGTCCAAATTCTGTAATCTCATATAGTGTCTTGTTACAGTCCCCCACTGTTCAACTATTGTGTGAATCCAGCCCATGTTACCGCCTGTAGTGTTATTTGGGGCGTATTTTCTTAATCCAAGAATGAAGCGCATGGCTCTGTTTTATATAGCATCAATACAAGAAAATTGCAAAGTTCCCCAAATAGCTGCCCCATAGTTAATGGTGGACCACACTATAATATCGTGTAGTTTCGTATAAGTATGGTATTGCATGCCATCTAAACATTTATATTTGGAAATTAACAGTCTAAGTGCTCTACTGGCAGAGCTCGCTACCGCTTTAGCCATACAAAAAGTAAAGTTTGTTTTATTTAATGACGCCTCTAGAGCACATTGATTTTTATCTATCATCGGCTATTGGACGTCATATATATAAAGTAAAGTTTGTTTTATTTAATGACGCCTCTAGATCACATTGATTTTTATCTATCATCGGCTATTGGACGTCATATATATAAAGTAAAGTTTGTTTTATTTAACGACGTCTCTAGAGCACATTGATTTTTATCATCATCGGCTATTGGACGTCAATCATATGGTCATTCTGACATGTTTTAGAGGAAACCCGCTGTTGCCACATAGGCTCTCTTTCCGATAAACAGCAAGGGGTCTTTTATATGCACCGTCCCATGGACAGGACAGCACATAGCACGGCCTTTGATGAACGAGTTGTGGACCACTGGTTGGAACGGAAAATAGCCTAAACTGCAAAATGGGTCCTCTGAGAAGGATCGATCCGACGACCGACCGGTTCACAGGCAGACACGCTACCGTTTGAGCTAGATCCCGCTCCCTATGCGAATACAAGTACAACAGTTAATTTAGTTGTAGAATAGACAGTTACAGTTTGGTGCAGTATATTTCAGATACGCAGTTTAAGGTATAATATAAACAGTTTGCACTGAACTGACCACGCCAGTGAATGTGAAGTTGCCTGCAAGGTTGAAGAGCTGCATGGGGTCTTTCATGTGGATCACGTACGAGTGATTCACTTTGAACGCCTGCATGCTGCGGTCAGAGTCAAATGACCCGTTCTGTAACGGCCACACGCTACAGTTACCAGCGACATGGTCCTTCAGATACCTCACACCTAGAAACGTACAATATTCACAATACCATTACATACAATATAAGTTGCCTGTGGTGGATCTAGGCGGGGCCATAGGGGCCGCACCCCTTAAATATAACGATTTAAATAGCATTAAATAAAATTATTATTATTTATTATTATTATTTTAACGAATCCGAGGAATCGGGATCATATTATGGGGCCCCCACTAAATAGATTGTCTGGATCCGCCACTGGCTGCAAGTATATAAACATAAACAATACAAGTATTCAAAATTTTAAATTATTTGTCAGCCCATTTAAATCCTTAAAATCCGCTTCAAAATCAATAAAATGATGGGATGGGCGAAGGGACGGACAGACGGATGAATGAGTGGTTGAATGATTGGATGGATGGATGGATGGATAGATGGAAGGATGGATGGATGGACGGATGGATGGATATAGGTAAAATATATACAACGTTAGAGTTTATATAACTTCTGTTTACCCGCCATGTAGTCGTGTATTTCTGTCACTGGGTTAGGTGTGTAAAATGGTGGTCCATAACCATCTTGTCTAGAATCTCGACGAACCAGTTTGTACTCATAGTCATACCAAACCTGCAATATATCAAAGACAAATACGAGGCAATATATTTATTTTAAAACCTTGAGTTCCTAATCTTGGTTTTTTTGTTTTGTGTTCATTCATTACTTACATCTGACGTGGTGATGGTTCCAAGACCTGGGATAATGATTTCTTGTCTATAATAATAGTGCATGGGCAAAGTTGGAATTTTCTTCGTGTTGATTCGTTCGGGACATATGACACCTTTTGGAGTCTACAAATGAAAAAAATATGTCGTTAAAAGAATGCCTAATAATTTACTTCTCTGATGTCAAAAGGGACTGTTAATTGTGTTGATACATATAATGTTAATTTATACGGTATTTATAAGAAGTAAGTCTGCAGTATCTAAAATGGATTTTCCACATACACACACACAAACACACACACACACACACACACACACACACAAACACACACACACACACACACTAAAACATAAACACAAAATAATGATATGCTGTTGCTACTGTAAACACAACTGTACTGTGTACCTGGAAGTACGTTCTATCCACAGTGGAATCTGCGCGGAATCGGAAGAAGTCATAGATACGATGGAAAGATCTCGAAGTGCCATTAGAATAAACCTGAATTCCTTGGATTTCAATCCGAACTGGAATTTGAGTACTGGTAGAAGCTGTTGTCCAATTGCCAGCTACAAAGGAAATCACTTCATTCAACTTGCAAAAACTGTTGAGAACAAGTTATACATGTACCCGGCTTTTTAGTTCATTTAATTAAGGGATAAAATAGCCTAGATAATATTAATGTGAACCAAAACTATTTACTGACTCAGTCAATAATATATTTGCCTAATATGCTCTAGGTTGTCGGATCGAACCTCTTGATTGTAGAAATATAGCGGCATGTGTTCTATCCAAGGGTAGTGAAAATATATGTCTTGCTGATAATCTGAAAGGGTAGCCTATGAAGCGGTAATGTGTTTCTGTTATTGTCCATGTGACTTAAATACTGTAGATTTGACACGAAATATTCAATGTGATGTAATAAACAATATGATGGAAGTCGTTAAACATTATTTCCTATATAAACACCACTACAAATATTCAATTTGCTAATTCTTTTTTGTTTTATTTAACGACACCACTATAGCACATTGATTTATTAATCATCGGCTATTTGATGTTAAACATTTGGTTATTTTGACACATTGTCAAGTGTGAGCCAGCCTCCAACATGTTTTGAACCACTGTCATCAGCTTAAGAGTCCGCCTTCTACTGGTGGACAACCGAGAATCACAAAATAATAATTTAAAAATAAATAAAATAAAAACACATCTTGAAAATGTATTTATCCGAGTTAAACAGTTAAGTTGGACGTGTAATTGCCACGAGTGGTACTTGTTTAATATCACAACAAAAGCCATAAAGCAGTCTTATCTAGCACTGAATTACATCCTACTTCACGAAGTAAACGAAAGGAAATATATATTTCATAATTACTTACCTGAGAAATAGTAGTCGGTTGTAAAGTTTTTACCAGCATTGAACATGCAAGCTTTCCAATGACTAGTCAGAATACCCCTCATTCTGGCTGTACCCATATACACCTAAAAAGTCCATTTACATAAAGTAAGGTAATTTTGAAATTTAAATTAAAATATTAAACAGGCCCTTAGGAACCTACGAACCGAGAAGGGGTGGGGGCACGTGCACCCTCCTTTGTGAACCTTTTTACACATTAATGTAACCAAAATCTGATATAGAGTTTGTACCCGATCCGTAAGTGTCTCCACCCCCTCCACCCCACTCCCACTCCTAAAGTCGAACCTACGAGCCTGTTAAATGACTGTTAAAATGTAATTTTGCGTGAAATCGTATAATAGCATATAGATGGACTTGCCATATCTGTTGTTTGTACAGGGTGGCTATTTAGTTAGGACTAACACATAATTGTGTTTTCGGGAAACTTACTCTATCCGGAAAAAGGGACAGACCCTAATCATTTTTGTTCAATGTTGTAATATTTGTTCCGTATTTAAAATTCGTAGATAGTAAATGTCATTGAGTAAATGTATCGAATGGACTTAAACTGTAATAGTATGTTCTCAGAAACAATTATTATTTTTAGACATTAGCTAGATTCATATCTATAGTCAGTAATGGTAGTAATTGTCGTTAAGATATATTATGATAAATATTATAAGGTAGGCAATAATCCAGTCACTGAGAGGGGTTCTATGTGCATTTTTAGCTATAGAGAATTACCCTTCTGATTATTTATCTACATCATATGACAACTAAAAAAAACGAGGGTAGACATTCCGAAAGGTGGCAGTAACGTTCAACAATTGTCGTTATGATATTTTATGATAAATATTATAAAGTGTATTGGAATATACCTTTGAAGCATGAATTTTCAGTAATCTTGTAATGTTAATTGCAAATATTGGTAATTAATATATACAGAAAGATGAAACCCAATGTAAAGAATCAAAATGAAAGCATAGATGTGGCCAATATATAAACTGATACCAACTATACAATCATCGAAAAAAATGTGTATTGTATTTAAAAAGATGATGGCTTCCATAGGTAGAAAATAGTACATAATATAGAAATAAAGAAATATAAATTATCTATTTAATTCATATTCGATTGTTAAAAACACATTTTACACGTTTGCTACGTTATTTTATGTTAAGAGGTACTGCATTTGGTTTATTCATTTCTAATAAAAACATGTTTCAAAAACATTTTTATACATATTAATTAATACAAATATTCATGAGTCGTTGTATTATCAGGTCCATCAATTATATAAACACGTATTACTGATTTATGAAATTTAAAAAACCGAGAATGGTTGTAATGTCTTTACTTTAGCAGATGTGAGTAAATATGATCAGTTGTATATTAGTGACACTAGTATATCATGAATATTAATTAGCAGCTTTCATATGGTGAAATCTGAACTATATACAAAGATTTTCAAGTAGATTTAAGGGTTAACATGGATTTTTAAAAGGGAAGTGATAAAGTTAAGAATTTTGAAAACCTGCAATTAAAAGTAATTTAAGATATAATATTAATGAAATCAATGAAATAATTCTTATGAACTGAAATCTTCGATATATTATTTTTATAATTATAATTCAAGGCTATGATTCAAGTAATATAAACTGAATAGTTTAACAACATGAAAACTTAGCATTATTTTCTTCATTGTACATTGCGCGGGTGTTATGAAAACACTAGGCGTTAAACAAACAAACAAACAACAACAACGCTGATGAAACCGCAGGCATGTGCTGCATAGCTTGACGTCGGACATCTCTTTGATGTTGTTGCGACGTACCACGTGCAGAAACGCGTCACACACACAGTTGGTAGTGTCGCGTACGACCTGAAAGCTCAGTAGAATCACTCTACACGCGACGGCCACAAAAGGCGGAAAACCACTAAATGATTTTGGACCATTCATAACACATTCAAATACATACACATCTAGTGCAGCTGGAGACACGTGTATGACAGCACCCATTCTCTGTGGGAATCTATCTACGTGAGTTTGTTTCTACTTGTTTTCAGAACGAGAAACAAGTACACTATAGCGTGACCAGCCAAGGTTGTCACTTCTCGCAGGCGGTGTTAATAATGTGATGAAAACAATGACGTATATCTTGGGTAACGCCCTGAAGGTCGTGCGTGCATTTGGCAAAAAATAAAAATAAATTAAACAAGATTGGGGTCAAATAATACTATATAAGCTTCGATAACGTGTCACGTTCTCACCAGTTTCAAGTTGATTGTTAAATGAACGCATACATATAAAGGAATAACAAATCGTGAAGATTATTTTTTGAGATTTATTTGTGGTTGAGATTTCAGGTAGGATATTTTCACATTAATTTTAATATTTAAACAGGCAATTAGTTATATTTTACCCGCAATATTTAATAAAGAAAAAAATAATAAATTGAGGTGCTTAATTTGATGATGTACTCATTGTTTTGAATTTATACAGTTTACTAAATGTATAATTATTAATTTAATTATATTCAAATTTAATTCACATTTTCATTTAATAAAATCATTTAATTCAGTTAACCCTGTTTATATGAATAGCAAAAATTAATTACAAAATATTCATATTTAAATGAATGAATTTTAATTGTTTTCGATTAAATAATAATTAAAAAAACCAATAATAAAACAAAAACGACAATATTACAGATAATGATTTTTATTTATAGTTGTTACAATGGTTAACAGTATGAACGGACATGCGTTAGTGGAACACGCCGGCGAACCCATTGCAAAGGTAAGAACGTTAACCCTTCTATTTTCTTTTACCTAAACATTAATTTTTATTCACTCCACACCTAAAAACCCTTCTGTAAAACATTACACTAAATAGTAAATCCATCTGAACACAACTCAACAACTGATATTTATCTCAAAGTCCAACAAAACAACATCAATGTATTGGCATTTTTTATAATGACCATTTTATTATTTTCAAAAGCGCAAACATTTTTTATTTATATATTTTTACCTACTCCTTAATCCCCACCCTATCCATGAAGGGCAATGGAATATAAAACATGGTTCGCCATAAAGTAATATTAAAATAATGTGTATGTTATTTCAGCAGCAACAAGTTACCAAAATTGAATCGAAAACCCCATGTCCGCTGTTCGAATCTCGTAAAGCCTCCTCGCTACAAGAAGCTGCCAAAATTCTTGACGATGGCGGGGTCGTGGGGACGCCAACAGACACGGTGTACGCTATCGGCGCCTCGTGCAAACACCCAGACTCCATCAAAAAGATCTACGCCGTCAAGGAGCGACCAACTGAGAAACCTATTTGTCTGTGCCTGTCTGATCTGGATCAACTGCGCGCTGCTAAACCCAATTTTACTCCACTGCTTTGGTCTTTCATGGACAAGTGCTATCCTGGCGGAATCAGCTGTGTATTGCCTAAAGGTGACTGGCTGTACAACCTGGGAATTGGTGATGCTTATGATATCATTGGAACAGAGGACAGCATCTGTATTCGCATTCCTGACAGCTCCGTTCTTGCATACCTAGTCTCCGTGTCTGGCCCCATAGCCATCACTTCTGGAAACCCGAGTGGTGGCGCCGACAGCACGCATCATGACATGCTTATTAACTCATTAGGTAAATATATATATAGAAAATAATCCAATACGCACTTTAGCAGTTCCAATAAACGTGTTCGTTCCTCCTATTATGATTTTTTATACAATAATTGTTTTGTCCCTTATTGTAAGCTGTGTTGTAAATGATTATATTCAGTCTCATGATAATACGCTCAACATGCATTTATGTGTATCTGACAAAAAATCCTTCATAGAGATATATTAACAAATTTGAATAAGTTTCTTTTAGGGTACATGTGTTTTCCAGTTAATTTTATAAATGAAATAGATTGTTTAAATCATATGGTATAATGTGCATGTAAATTATTCGCAATGTATGATGCAGAGTTTTTTTTTTTATTGGAAATAACTTCGAACAAAATAAGTGCTTGACACTGGTAGAACTGGCGGTATTTTATATAATATGCATCTCAGAATACAGCAGGTTTTTGTCAGTAATTAGACTTTATCTTACAGGCCATAAGCTCGATGGTGTGATCTGTGATGGTGATTCCAATGAAACGTCTGCTTCTACAGTGGTCAACTGTACGAAAATCGACCACGGTAACGTTCATTTTCATTATTAATTTAATCTAATGTAGACATTAATTGTATATTTAATACAAAAAAAACTCATTGGTGCTTTTATTACACATTATATATCAGATCATCACCTTAGATTTATAGAGTTCTACCTTACGTACAAAATACATAAGAATTATGTGTAAATGTATATAAAATGTTCAGAATATGTTATATATCTAGATGTAGTACTTTAGGTGTACCCAGTGGATATGAGGGTCAGGACCACCCCCTACCCCCACCTCTCCACCTCGGCTACCAATTTCTACGTTTTGACTTCCTTCAATATTAACTAATCTTTAAAAGTATTGTTGGACTCCTTTTATTTTTTTCTTCAGTCCTTGAATACAATATATATCAACAATTAAAAAGAGATCGCATAAATATTTGCACATACTGATATATTATGTTTCATAAAATAACTGGCTGATAATTTTGACCTGCTTTATTTTCATTGACTTTAAGAGTTGATGGTTATTTGCACTAATTTATAGGTGAGATTAGTTATTTTCGGATCGGCTGCACCCCGAAACAAGTCGTCGATGATCACTTCCAGAAGGCTAAGGAAGAGATGGGCATCAAGCCTCCATGTCCTCTTTTTGCCTCAAAGAAGGCATCATCACTCCTACAGGTTGCTGAAATCCTCGACAACGGCGGCGTGATCGGGACACCTACTGACACAGTCTACGCTATCGGAGCATCTTGCAAACATCCTGACGCAATTCGTAGAATATATACAGTTAAGGAACGACCATCAGAGAAACCAATCTGTTTATGTCTGTCCTCTCTTGACCAGCTACGAGAAGCTTCTCCCAACTTCAGCCCACTGTTGTGGAACTTCATGGAGCGTTGCTACCCAGGTGGAATTAGCTGCGTGGTTCCTAAAGGATACTGGATGTACAATTTAGGAGTTGGTGACGCCTTTGATATCGTTGGTACAAAAGACAGTATTTGTATCAGGATTCCCGACAGTTCAGTTCTTGCTTATCTTGTATCTGTTTCCGGTCCCATAGCTATCACTTCTGGAAATCCGAGTGGTGGCGCTGACAGCATTCATCATGATATGTTAATTAACTCCCTTGGTACGCACATTATTTTATAAAGGTTTATATTGTTAAAATAATATTCTTCTCATTCTCTTAAAATTCTTTAAAATTAGAAGAAAATGACATCGTTATTACTATTTGTTTACTAGTATTTATACAAATGTTTTGTCTCATAACCTCAATATTTTTGTTGATAATAAATTTATATTTTATCAATAATTTTTGAAAACATATTTAATAAGTGCTAAAGTGAACAAATGATGGTGCCAAAATATTGGTGATGATATTTTAAAAATACATCATGTTTACCTGTAAACCTATAATACATGTATATAAAGTTATAAACTTAAAAGAAAAACATGTTTTGAAACATTTTATTTTTAATTTGAAAATATTGATTTGCAGGACATAAATTAGATGCTATGATTTGCGATGGTCCCTCCAATGAACTGTCAGCTTCTACTGTCGTTAACTGTGTGAACATAGATGAAGGTATGTATAATCAAAGGAACGTATAGATATCTTTAACTATAATTTGGTCTTAAGGTGGAGCATTTGATAAATTATATGGGACTACTCCTTGTTACGTGTATTACACTTCATATCGACGTTTTCTAACAACACCATTGTCTATAAATGTTTCATAGCCTAAAAAAAATATATAAAAAAAAATAAAAACTGTGAAACATTTTCTTATAGATTCTATTATGTTATTATGTTTTATTATGTTACGTGTGTTACATGTTCGTGAAATGGGACTATTAAGCTTAATTCCATTTTCAAAAGATTTCTATCAGAGCATTGTCTAATTAATAGAAGTGAACAAAATGAAATGATCGTATATGCGATATATTCCAAATATCTACACAGAAAAGCTGCACGTAATAATCATCATAAATATAATAATAATGTTGTAACATACTGTTACACTTAACAAACTTTGAGTAATTATCTTATAAAAAAAGTTTCAAAGAAAAATGTAGATACAAATACATGTACACTAATAAAGATTATAAATGATTTATTAATTTGTTATTTATACACAAAAATATACTAGCATATACCATGTCGATATTTAGTGGGGGTTTTCTGGGTAATCTTCAATAAAATGTTTAATAAGTAAACATTTACAGGTGAAATCAGCTATTTCCGAATTGGGTGCACTCCAAAGGAAGTGGTTGATCAGAATTTTGAAGACGCAAAGGCAGAAATCAAGCACCTATCGGAACCACCATGTCCACTGTTTCAGTCCAAGAAGGCATCATCACTTCTTGAAGTTGCCGTGATTCTTAACAATGGTGGAGTTATTGGAACCCCAACAGACACGGTATACGCCATTGGCGCGTCATGCATGTACCCAGAATCAATCAAGAGAATCTACGCTGTCAAAGAGAGACCAACCGAGAAACCTATTTGCCTGTGTCTATCCAATTTAGATCAGCTTCGAGAAGCCAACCCAGGCTTCAGTCCTCTGCTGTGGTCGTTCATGGACAAGTGCTATCCCGGTGGAATCAGCTGCGTCGTGCCTAAGGGTGACTGGATGTACAATCTTGGTGTTGGTGATGCTTATAACATCATAGGAACCGAGGACAGCATCTGTATCAGAGTTCCTGATAGTTCTGTGCTGTCTTACCTTGTATCGGTATCGGGTCCAATTGCCATTACTTCTGGAAACCCAAGTGGAGGTGCTGATAGTATTCATCATGATATGTTAATAAAGTCTCTTGGTAAGTCACTGTTAATTTTGGCTGTAATGTTGAAACAGCATTGATCATGATTTGCTAATAAAGACTATTGGTAAGTAACTTAATTTTGGCTTTAACATTAAAAGAATATTGATCATAATTGCATTGATAAAGTCTTTTATTAAGTTGGAATTTAAAACAATAAAATATTTTAAACTTTAATTTTGAAGTAAATCTTTCATTTCCTTTAACTTATTATCATTTGAAAACTAATACTAATTTATGCTTTGTATAACTAAAGGTCACAAATTAGATGGTGTAATTTGCGATGGAGATTCGAGGGAAACGAGCGCCTCAACAGTGGTAAACTGCACAAAGATTGACGAGGGTATGTTCTGTCACACTAATCTAGACATAAACATATATGTTCTCTTATATTAGAAACGTGTAGATTCAAAAGTATTTGAGTAATTATTAGCCAACGCAGTTCAAAAACAGTGTATGCATTTCAAAATTGTATTTACTATTTGTTTTTAAATCAAATGTACATGGTATTACATTATAGTAGAAAGTAAAAGTCGTATCTTAGCTTTACTAAGTTTTAATAATTAAATATAGCAGAAACGGCATTTTAGAGTGAACCTTTATATATAAGGTAATTTAGGAAGAATTACTTTGAGCCTGTGTTATAATAATAAAAGATTAAACATGCAGAAATAAATTGAACGCTGTTAATTTTGTACTTTATTTCCATGTTTTACTGTATCTTAATTTGCATCATCCTTTATAAAAACACTGTTAACATATTAATACATAAACTGACACTTTTATTCAGTACACTCAGGTTGTCAAACGACAGCATATGAGGAATTAAAAAAATATATATTCAAGGTTACAGCATGACTACAGGTGTTCTACATAGTATATATACAAATGTAATTCAGAAAATAGACACTACTAGTTACTAAGAGACTAATTCAAAAGAAGGCACAGTTTGCTTATAATTTCAGTAATTAATTCTGAGATTTTACGAAGGGTGCCAATGTCTTTGCAATTAAACAGTTCTTTGAATTTTAGTTTGCTAGGTTTTTTTTGTAATAATATGTGTATTCTTAAAGTAGTTATATTTAAATAAATAGTGATATTCATCTCCAATATCATTTTCTTCACAAAGAGCACATAGTCTTTCATTGACGGGGATGTCCAAATGTCCTTCATTGATGCTGTTATATTTCAGGAATAATAACATATTTTAGAATCGGATGCACTCCAAAGGAGATTGTGGACAAACACTTCGAAGATGCAAAGACCGAAATTGATAATGCCAAGAATGCACCACCGTGTCCTTTATTTCATTCACACCAGGCCTCATCGTTACGTGAGGTGGCTCAGATCCTAGACAATGGCGGAGTCATAGGCACTCCCACCGACACTGTATACGCGATCGGTGCCTCATGCAAACACCCTGATTCCATCAAAAAAATCTACATTGTAAAGGAACGTCCTTCAGAGAAACCCATCTGTCTCTGTTTGTCAAACCTCGACCAGTTGCGAGCTGCTAATCCAAATTTCAGTCCTCTCCTGTGGGCATTCATGAAGAGGTGTTACCCAGGCGGGATCAGTTGTGTGGTACCTAAGGGTCATTGGATGTACAGACTCGGTGTTGGTGATGCTTACGACATTATTGGGACGAAGGACAGCATCTGTATTAGAGTTCCTGACAGTTCTGTGCTGGCCTACCTCGTCTCAGTGTCCGGTCCGATTGCCATCACTTCTGGAAATCCCAGCGGAGGAGCGGATAGCACTCATCATGATATGGTGATAGATTCTCTTGGTAGGTATTGTTAATTAAATCAACGAAGAATCCATTTTCAGAAAATATACTAGCATGATGCTTAGCTATAATGACAGTTGCATATATAACATTTAAACTCCAAACTGATGCATGCTATAGATATGGCGTGACGATGAATTAAAATCTGCACTTTCTGTAAGTCTTAAAAAGACTTCATCATACACTTTAAAACGTTTTATAAGCATATGCCCATATGTTAAAGGAAAGTGAACGTGATATACCATCTTCCAACAGAACATATCATTATAACAACATCTTTCCATATAATGTGTCATTACATGCAACAAAAAAATCAATACTTCTTGCATCACATATAGATATTATTACTGAAGCTTTATGTAATAAATAGGTGTTACATGACTAGCTTGAATAAGAATGGATGCTATTAATTTGTTATAGGTCACAAACTAGATGGAATGATATGCGATGGCGACTCTAACGAATCATCTGCGTCCACTGTGGTTGACTGCACGCATATTGACGAAGGTTGTATTAGACGGCATTGTCACATATATTTTATCTAACATGGGCCCTTTATTTCCTTTCTAATACTATAATTACGATAATGTATTATGTGACGAATAGTACCACGTATATCAAGCAAGTATATACACTGTCATTTGAAACATGGTTTTAGTCGGGTATATGTGTCTCTGCGATGTTGTTTTACATGTAGTGTTTAGGTATCTCTCCCTCTCTCCCTCTCTCTCTCTCTCTCTCTCTCTCTCTCTCTCTCTCTCTCTCTCTCTCTCTCTCTCTCTCT
>JAULBS010136450.1:0-13023 GCA_032355785.1 Symmetromphalus regularis | reverse complement strand
GTGTTTTTGCATTGTCTATAAAGTTACGTCTATGTTGTAGTGTTTTTGCATTGTCTATAAAGTTACGTCTATGTTGTAGTGTTTTTGCATTGTCTATAAAGTTACGTCTATGTTGTAGTGTTTTTGCATTGTCTATAAAGTTACGTCTATGTTGTGTTTTTGCATTGTCTAGTACTGGTAAAGATACGTCTATGTTGTAGTGTTTTTGCATTGTCTATAAAGTTACGTCTATATTGTTTTATTTATGTGGAATGCATTAAATGAATGAGAATCGATTTAGCTTTAGCGAGGTATTATATGATAACACTAGGACATTCCAATATATTTAAAAGCTATAAACGATTTTTATTTATCATTTATTTATTTATTTGCTTTTTATTTATTTATTATTATTTATTTTTTATTTAGAACGTTTTTTATGCCAGTGTTAGGAAGTACAATTTATTTTCATAGCTTTTGAATCTCCCTGCGGAATATTGAATATACATCTGTATATATAAAAATATATTGCAGTATTATGAAATTAACAAAACGTCCGTCTTTTGGAATTTCTTCAGAGCTGTTTTAATGACAGCAAGTTAGAATAATTGTTTCAATGAGAAACTTGTATTTATTGATCTGTACGTAGATATGTGTGTAGCTTCATGTTTCTCGATTATGAGTTTTCAGAATAAATGCAGATTCTAGTTTGTAAACACACCACTGTATGTAATGGTATATGTTCTTGCATAGTTATAAATAATTATGTTGCTATAAAGAAAAAGCACTAATGGTGCATAATATAATATATTATGTTATATTATATTATATGTTAATTAATATATATATATCCAAATTAAAACACAATGCAGAAATGTTCTCTTATTATATATACATAATAATAAAATAAACAAACAATCAGTTAATGAATAACATATAAATTAAAATAAATATTAGTTCATTTAGAAAAATATAATAAATAAAGGGGTGTATTATTTATTTATTTGTATTGTAACTGTTGATGTCGTTACTAGATTTCCACCACTTCATTTAACTAATCCAAGTTGTTTCGTAATACCGTTACCCGCCTCACTTCCCCGCGTGCAATGTCGCTACACAAGTAATGTAATCAAAACACACATTTATGTACATCAAGTGCTTCACTCTACACTCGATATTGTCACTTAAATTGAACGGCACAGAGATTAGATAGGCATTTATTGACACTATCACAAGAGTTGTGAAGAAACGTTCCCGCCATTCTTAGAGCAATCCGAAAGACTGACTTCTCGCTTTTTAACAATTGTTCGAGGCTAATGAAAAACATTACGATCACCCAGATCAAGTTTTAAGCCTCCAAAGTGATTGTTGGTGTTTCTTTGAAATAAACCCGACATAGTCGCTCACTGAAAATATCCCCAGGCTCGGGAAAATAACCCGTAATAGAGTTCTCAAAATTCAAACCAATTTTCTACTTTCTAAATCTCTGAATTTTGATAAAACGATGTATGCGGTATAGCTTACACAGCCACCGCGGAGTTGTGCGGGGAGGGGGGGGATAACTAATTTTTTAAAAAAGTCACTAAACATTTTTTTACTGAATACAAATATTTTAAGGATCTCTGTCAAAATAATGTGGCCGAAATCGAGTTTTCCCAGTATTAGGGGGTTCTGCGCCCCCCACCCCTCCTTACTTTCAAATGCACTCCGCGGGAACTGATACTGAATAATAATATAATTACATTTATCTCATAAACTGGTCACAATCACCGTCTGAAAAGTATACTCATAATGGAGTTATCAAAATTCAAATCAATGTTCTACTTTATAAATCTCTTAATGTTGTCAAGCGATTTATGTATGTAGTTTTGTTCTAATATAATTCAATATATATCATACTGAATAATTATAAAATTACATTTATTAAGTGCATTCATGAAAGACAAAGAATCTGTTTAAATATAAAACAATAATTAATTTTTTCTTCCTTTTTTTCTAAATCTGTGTAATTATTTTAATATACTGCTCATATATATGTGGTTTATTATTATACAGTCATTTGTATCCTATTTTAAAATTATATAATTACCTAAATCAAAATACGTTTGTTTTATGTTAACAAAGGTAAACATCATAGTAAAGATCCGACAGACCAACAGTTTCCCCAACCAAATAACCAATAAATTATTGACAAACATTTGGATAGCCAGCTCGATTGAAAACGCCCCCTGTAATGTGATTGACGGGTCATAATGGGGAAGATTGAAAACGACAGGTCGCGCGTAGGATGGGCGGAGTTACGTGAAGTTCAACTATATGACATAGGATACACTGTTTGCATTTTATTATGAGGAGAAAAGTCCCTAAAAAGCTTGACACAGGCAAATGAATGAGTTAATTTTCTAGTCTAGCAGAGTTTACGTTTTAAAGCGATAATGTGTGTGTTTCTAAGCATCAAGATGTCTTGTGAAGTCCTTCAATCTCTGATCATATCGGTGTGAAGTGAATTGTGTCGAATCCAGACTATCACCGAGAAAAGAAACAGTTTCATCTGACATTTTGTGTTAATCCTGGCAGTTGAAGTTTCTATCAGATACAATGCCTCGCCCGGGAAGGAACAGTTATGACGAGCAGAAACCACCATACTCCTACATCGCCCTTACTGCAATGGCTATACAAAGCTCGGGAGAGAAAATGCTTCCTTTGAGTGATATTTATAAGTTCATAATGGACAACTTCCCGTTTTATAGGAAGAATACCCAGAGGTGGCAGAATTCATTGAGGCACAATTTGTCTTTCAATGACTGCTTTATTAAAATACCTCGCCGCCCAGACCGACCTGGTAAGGGAAGCTACTGGGCGTTACATCCTATGTGCGGGGATATGTTCGAGAACGGAAGTTTCTTACGAAGAAGGAAAAGATTTAAGCTTCGTTTTCAGCAGCATGCAGCGGAAATCAAATCTGGTTTAGAAGCAGCTGCTTTCCTCCAAGAACAGGCGAGACTCCGGCTTCAGCATCTAGCTCCTGGGTCCCGCTTTCAGCCGTATGCCCTCCCCACAACGCATACCCCCGCTCATAAACAGTCTTTCAGAATAGAGAACCTCATTTCTCCGGATTATAAGAGCTCGTCCCTTCTCCCTCAGACGTTCCTCCCATCCCCTCTACCAGCATTTGCAAGTCAGTTTCCTGGAAGTCTTATGCCTAGCAGTTTGGTTTCTCCATACACAGGTACAGAAATGCCGGCATCATTGTCTGCATCGTTTTCATCGTTGTCTGCTAGCATTGCATCTCGGTACGGGACTATGGCAAGTGAGTATCACAACTTGTTGAAAAACGCGTGTTCAGAGCATGTTGCATCGGCCATCAGTATCCCCATCAAGCCAGCCCCGATCAATGCTTTGACTCTAATGGGACCTCGACCGCCCAGCCACCATTCCCCTGGGTCGGGATCTCCACCCTCCTCGTCGACCCCAAGTGTTGACTCAGTTATATCAAGTCAAGGTATCGTTCCTTTCTCGTCGTCCTCAATACTAGCAGTCGGAGCAGTTAGATGATGGAATCAAATCAAAATGACCGTTATTTTTAAAATGAAGTGCTAAAAACATGATTTTCATGGAGAGTTGGAAACTAAACTTTTAAAGACAAGACAGAAAGAGAAACTGTTGTTCAAAATGTGATTCAAAGACAAGAGAAAAAGAAATAAACTTTTGTTCAAAATGTGATTCAAAAGCAAGAGAAAAGAATTTTTTTTTCAAAAGTGATTCAAAGACACGGTAAAGAAAAAACTTATTCAAACACGTGATTGACATCATCGGTTATCGGAGAATTAACAAGCCAAAGACATTTGATTTTTGATTTGTGTTGAAGGTAAGCAGATATGCTTATAGAATTATGTTCAGTTATCAGTCGTTTACATTGTCTACAAAAGCTTTAACTGGAAGTTTTAAATCCCTGCTTGGTGAAGAAATTTGTGATTATTTTAGTGCAGCGTTTTCATACTGAGTAAAACTGACAGCACTCTACAAAGTGTTTGAAACCTTGTATTGTAGAATATTTGAAATTTTGTATTGCAAAGATCGAAAACTAGTGTCATATCATCATGTATTTTCGTTACATTCCTGCCACCGTACAGTCATGTTCTGTATTTAACAATATGTGTTATTATGTATATTAAAATATTCCAAAATACTGTAAATTTTGATTTACTCGTCTGTCATATTTAGCGTAACGTTTAACAATTTAATTATTATATTTCCTAACTCCAACCTGACGACATTAAGTTCTACACAATAGGTGTGATCAGCACAACAAAACTGTTATTAAGTTCAAAACATACATGTGCAAAAATGAGAATCAAAGAGAAGATTAGACACAAGGCATTTTTATTGAAGTATTTATAAATTGTAAGTAATTGAATTGGTATTGAAAATTATTACTATCCTTCATTCCATTCCTCTCATTTTTAATTTATATGTATAGACATTTGATACCCATTTAAACTAAATCTGGATTTATCTTTTAAAATTATTTTTAGAATTCATATCTATTTTTTACGTTCATTTAATGTACTATTAATCTATAAAGACATAAAAACGCTTATAGAATGACACTATTTTAATGTTTGCCCTGGGTGCCATGAAAGTGGGTTTATTGACGAAATGTGAATAACATTTCTGCTACGTATGCATGTGCATGTACATTATTTATCTAGCTTTTTAAGGTAATGAGGAAGTAATGATGGATTTACAAAGGTATTTGTGTAACAGAGTAATAAAAGATTGTAATTATGTGCAATATATACATTTCGTATATTTTAATTTTCTTATTTTATCTTCCATTAAAAATAATTATAGTTTTTATAATTAAAATTTATTTTGTGCTTGGTTTAAAGACACTTGACTTTAAAATTACTTAATAAGTATTAAAGGGGATAATGTGTTATTAATAAGAAAATGTAATTAATATAGTATAATTAATATAGTGTAATTAATATAGTGTAATTAATATAGTGTAATTAATATAATTTTGTTTATTATTAAACTTTATAAGACTTGGCTTTAAAATTAGCAACATTCTCTTAAAAGAAATAATGTGTTATTAATAAGAACATTTTATTAATATAGTGTCATTAATACAATTTATTTTATCATCTAGAATTTATATAACGACTGTTCTTTCAAATTTTATTCAGCTTTAAATGTTCACACCTCAGTTAAAAAAAATTAAAACATTCTGAGAAAGAAGTAATTTTAATTTCGTTTTTTAAATGTTATGTTTGTAGGAATGAATTTTATTCATTTTAAACAGTGACATATGTGTTTAACATAACAACAGTTTTGTCAATTTGATTTCAAATGTCTCAAATTAATCTATTGTGGTTTTTATATTAAGATTTTAGTTAACAGATTCTGATTCGATTCTTTTCATATCAGTCATCCAGCTAATGTTAGCACTAACGAAAAACAGAATTACAAGGAACCTGGATTCCAAACAGCAACTGATGTTGAGAAACAACCACAGTTTGAAAACATCTGGATAAACCAGCTGGAAGAATAAAACGAAACGAATATTAATATAAAATGTATTTATTTCTCATGTATTCAAATCCTATACACTTTTTTATTCAATCTTCTACAGGTGATCTTAATAATACGCTGGCGGATAGAAATTGTTTATTAAGTCGTTCAGATAGAAATAAATATTTAAAAACACAAAATATTATATTTGTTGTTTTAATGAAAGTTAAAACAATATAGCGTGAAAAAATAACAAATTTTCTCATGCGTTTAAATGCTGTACACTGTTTTATATTTAGTCTTTTCCAGGTGAACTTAATAATATGCTAGCGGATAAAGAAAAAAATTAAAAACACAATATATGATATCCGTTGTTTTGTAAAAAATTGTATTATTAAACACCTGCCGCTCATTCTGTTTATGGATATGCATGTAGTGTTACTTTATATATAGATAGAAAGATATCTATACAGTTGTGCATACATATTCAAATGTCTTTTGGAATATTTAATATAGTTTTGTAATTATATATCTTGCACAGCAGTAGTCTGTTGATAATTAAATTATTAAATAATTAAATACCGTGATAAAGATTCAAATTACGTATTATCAGTTGTAATGTACGACAGATGTATTTAATGGATTGTTTTTATGTCCCAGCTTCATATATAAATTAAAATAATATTCAAAATAATAAAAGCAGAAAAAATATATTTTGTTTTTAACATTCAATTTTTCATAATGTATAACATTTATTTTTCATAAAGTAATAAGATACAAATACATTTTTAGAAAACACAAAATAATAATAATAATAATATAACAAGAAACTACAGCACTCTATCATATTATTATATACATTGTAATATTTGTGTTTATATAAATAACAATTATGTTATTTTAAATATTGTACAATTATTTAGACATAACCAAAACAAATAATCTTGAATCCTCCATAAAGAATAGATATGCTCAACCTATACAGTAAAGTTGACTTTTAGTTATGTTTTCGTGTTTGTAAATGAAATAGTTTTAATTTTAATTTAACTTTAACTAATGTAAATCAATTAAAAAAATTGTTTCATTTACGTGTAAGTATTTTAATATTCATTAAACATTTAGTTCAATTATAAGTTATAATACATACACGTTTTGATTGTAAAAATATTTTGTCATTTAACCCCAGATAGCCGATGTTTTTTTTTTTTGTTTTTTTTTGTTTGTTTTTTTTTTTGTTTTTTTGTTTTTTTAAGCTGGTGGTCATTAAATAAACGAATACATAAATTGATACGTAAAACTAAAAGGATTTGAAAACGATTTTCTAGCTTTTTAATACATGGACAAGGATTTGATGTTTATGTGCTTATATAAAAAAAAATAACTAAGTACGCTACTCATGGGACCAAAATTGATCTTTAAAGAGTGAAGTCCAAACTTAACTTACTAACGACAGCAAAGGGAAAATAACGTGTTTTGATGAAACGTTAAAGGACATCGTTATTTCAAGCTGTTCAAACAAATCAATATTAAATATATTAAAGTTGTCAATTAAGCTATCCGTACGTTGTATAAACATGTAGACATTGTTGAACAAAACGTGAGCTGATTTTAATAAAAGGCCTACGAACTAGGATGTCTTCTTATCAAATTGTCATGGTTCTAAGTTTTAATAATATATTGTGTTTACAGAATAATCAGTTTTAATACGAGCAGCAACAATGAACACCTGGAGATTTAGCAAACAGTTTCTGTAAACACCTGTAATTAAGTTGCTACGTGGATATAAACATAGTTTGGTATTAGTATAATTTGATGTAGGAAATGGCTATTAATGTTCAAGTACTATATCGTATTATTACAGCAATTTACCTCGTACCATAAAACCCCGAACAACAAAACCATTCTTGTACATGTTGACATACAAATTTAGTTTCATAGATTGACATAAAATACTCATAATTAAATTTGATTATAGAAGTCTAAGACGTCGTGCTGTGTGTTCAAATACGTGATCATACTCGTTGAAACACACGACATTATAAATTGTTCTCAGTGGAAACATTTGTAAACCAATTGGCCTCACTCATTGTTATGTTCAAAACATTAGACCTATGCTTTGAAAACGGCAAACATAATGATATGGCAGTAATTGTCTACATAACATGTTTGTTTTAAATTGTGTATTAAATAGTGACAGTAAGCCTCCTTTTACATGAGGTGATATTTTAATCCATGTATGTATCATGTTTAATTGACGCCAAAAAATTAATATACAACATATTGTATATCATTTAATAATAGATGAGTGTTTGACATAAATAGATGATGTGGATAAGGTTACAATATTTATGAAATGTCTAATTTTATTGTTGATTATTATAATCGGAAATGTCTGTACAAACACACACAGAGATAGAGGCATATATGCAACATACATATTCACGTAAACACATACACACACACTTTTTTATAGTTTATAAATTGTGTACAAACACACAGATAGAGAGATATATATGCATCCTACACATTAACGTAAACACACACACACACATACACATACACACAAATTTTTATATTTTACAAATTGTGTACAAACACACAGAGATAGAGATACATATATGCAACCTACACATCAACGTACACACACACACACACACATACGCGCACAAATTTGTATATTTTATAAATTGTGTACAAACACAGAGATAGAGGCATATACGCAAAATACACATTCACGTAACCACACACACACACATTTTATTTTTTTATATTTTATAAATTCTGAAGAAATAAAATAAGCTCCCGAATATTTATCTACGAATCTTAATCTGTTCTATTTAAAACGCGATGGTCGTTACGTTGTTAGCATCCGCACGTTATCGTTATAGACGTTATTCCGTCGCTTAACCTGCGCTTAAATGCGTCGACTGAACTGTGCACAATGTCAATCTTTTCCGACGCATTAGTGCAAAACTAATTCTTGCTCTCGCCGTAAAAAAATACTTCATTGTGTTGCTATGATTTGAAATTTCCTCGTAAATTTCAGTCGGAATAAACTTTCCGTTTCAGCAGTTTTCAATTGAAATCTTTTTTTACAACTCGATTTTAGATTAATTGAGATTATTTTACAAATATTAAAGGATCTCGCGCCTCCGACACTCTTTCTTTGGTTTCTCTGTTTGCCCAGACATTGAAATAATTCTAAAGAAATATCACTGGAAAAAAAACGTGCCGTACGGCATCTGCCGTAGTGCCCCAAGCGAGACAAACATGAAATTGTTTGCGATGATACTTTAACACTTGTCAGTTTGTGTTCACTCTAATTAGATACACGTTACTTTTCAAAAAGCCTGTCAACAGAGAAATAACACTAACAGAGGGCTGTAACAGATCCACAAGTGTAGACTTTTCACCGTTCAAGTAGGAATTGCATTTTTAGCACGCTTTGTTAATAGATTATATACTCTGTATGATTATTGTTTAAAATGGAATCTCGCTCTTGATACCAAAGGTAAATATTGATTATACTTATTTATTATTAAAGTAACATTTGTGTTATTATATGATTTACTTTTTTTTACATATTTTTCTACATATTTATAAATAATATATATTCAATTATTCTTCTTAAATAATCAGCGTTAACTTTGATAGATATACTAATATTTTCTTCTAAGGAAATGCTTATTTTTCGAAGTAAATGTTTTTGTTCCAGATACCCCGGTTTTCGGGGAGGGTTTGGGGGGGGTTATTGCGTTTTTATTTTTAATTTTTTTTACGATATTGTACTAAAGTATTAACACTTTAGAAATTACATAAATATTTTCTGACTTTTAAACACAAACCCGCCTTAATAAAGACCCATATAATTATAGTTTAACTTTAATAATTAAAGCTGCTCGTAAATTATTTTAATATAAATAAATTCGAATCGTTTTGGTTCTGCAAATATAATTTATTTATTAATATATTTAAATAATTAAAGACTGTTAAAACAAGCAAATATTTATTATTATTTTATTATTCTTAACTCGTTTGAGAAATTGTTTCAAGGAGCTATAGAATAAAATATTTGAATACATGTTTGTATAATAAAACGTTTTTGTTTTCCGAAGAACAGCACATTTCTACACAAAGAAAATATTCAGTCTTTCACAAATTAAATTAAACTAAAAACAGAGACAAAATAAATTGTTTAATTATTATTTGTATTAATTTGTAAATGTCCTGATTCTTTTATTGTTGCTATGAACAGTAGGTAATGTTCTAATTTAATTTAAACTCAGTAATTTGCAGTCATGAACAAAAACACGTAATCAAAATTAATGTAAATGTTTTATTAATATTCACTCAGGTAGTTTCGTGAACTGGTATCTGACTTTTTAAACATGTCTTAACTACACTGATATACTTTAGCTATAAATAAGTTTATTAATGACTTTCATTTCTTGCAACACATTAATAAATAGAATACATATACTTTCAATTATATTTATATATTAAATAATTTCTGAAATTAAATGTATTAATTTTAAAATGTTTATATTTATTGAATTATAAAATTGAATAAATTTGGCTTATTTTCATGCTTCACAATTTGTTTATTAAATCCCTTTATTTTATTTATTTATAATACACCGTTTTAATAATTTAGTCAAAAGTAAACGTTTGTAATAAGGCAGTTCCTATAACAAAATGCTGGTTCGAATGTATAACAAATAAATTTGAATGGTTTATAATATTTAAAAAATTAAATGCATAGAAAAAACAATAGAATTTAAGAGACATTATATTGCCATGATGTTTTAAAAATGAATAGTAAAAACATATATGATTAGATTAAAATGTTTCTCTGTTTAAAAATTAATTGAAAGAAAACAAGACATTAAACAATTTCAGATTGTAATAATGGTTTCGTTTTAAAAATGCATAGCTAAAAAAAACCAGACATTAAAAAAACAATTATAAAGCTCTAACATTGGAATTGTAATAATCTTTTCTTTTTAAAAATGCATTGCTTGCCGATTGGCAAGTTTAGCGACAGTGCTTGATGAATACCTACAACACTGGCGCAGGGCTCCGTAAATACGGTGTATTAAAATGGCGGAAATTAATCCATCTATTATTCATTATTATAGCAAGTGTTTTGAAATCGATATGCCTAAAACATCTGATGCATGTTTTCTATCTTGTTAACGAGTTATTTAAAGTTTGTTTTTCAGTTATCATCAATGTATCGATGTAAAACAGAAACACATTCTAAAAAGTCTCGTAGCGTGGCGAATCTACTCATACAACATATTTCTATGCATGTTATGCATCGATAAATATAAAAACATTGAAAAACAATACTAATAATTACAAAATAACATCTTTTTTATTTTGTCTATTTTTGGTTTTGTGTTTCGTGTTACTTTCTTGTGGCGAACAATTAATATGCACCTAAAAACTCCCGCGTAGTGGTATACATATTTTATTAGAAACGAACTATTTGTTAGACCAAACCCGCGGAAAAATTGTGCACGTTGTGTTAAATTAAGCAAACATTTCTGTATTCTTATTCACGTGTTTTAAAAAATAGTTCGTCATTATATTAATGGAACTGTCAAGAGTACGATAAAAGGATGATAATTTTTTTAACAATTGTTAAAATAATTATAAATATTGTTAGTCTATTAAACATCTATTTTTTTCATCAGTTTAAAACTCAATGATTCTTTGATATAGCAGAGGTTTGTTTGTTTGTTTGTTTGTTTGTTTGTTTGTGTTTGTTTGTTCGTTCGTTCGTTCGTTTGTTTGTTTGCTTAACGACACCACTAGAACACATTGATTTATTAATCATCGGCTGTTGAATGTCAAACATTTGGTAATTTTAACATGTAGTTATGTGTGAGTAGCCTCCAACAGATTTTGAACCACTATCTTCAGCTTGAGTCCAATGTCCTACTGCTGGACCACTGAGATTGGTGTTGTAGACTTTTTAACAGGAGTATTTATAAATGTATTTAAAACAATAAAAATATTAAATTGCTTGGATAAACTATTTCAAAAACCATTTTTTTTTAAATTTAAATAAATAATAAAATAAACTGTTTATATTAAGACATTGTTTAGTATTAAGATTATTAACAATTGATATATATTAATGCATACATAGTCATTATTACGTTGCATAATTATGGCGAATAATATGTAGCGAGTAGTTTCAAAATGGTTTTGCCTTTCTCTTTTGTAATTTATAAAACGGTGACGGTTTAAAAATTTCATCTTACTTCAAAATCGTTTTTTTTTTCGTTGAAAGATCTTTGCTTAAAATTGTCTATGATAGTGTATTCTAGCAAGAAAGTTAAATATATTTATAATATTCTAATAAATAAGTCTGACTACATTAAATTAATGTGGTCTTTAATTCATTTTTATATATATCATTATTAAGAATTAATTATTTGTTTTTTTAAAGTACTCAGTACTAAACAAACTAAATTTTCAAGAAAAGATAATTCAACAATAGCAAGAAATTTTCATAACGTCGTTTCACATGTATAGTTAATATAATTTTAATAATAGGACTAACCTTTTAACATTTTAAAATCTTTCTAAAAGTTTAAAGCAATTGAAAACATGACTGACGTTATTAAACTTTTATCAACAAATATCAATTTATTTTTCAATTAAAACTGTCATTTTCGTGGATTAGAGATGTCAAGTGTTTTCATGACAATTTGATTTGTTCTTTAAACGTGCAACTAAACACAGAAATGTTTTAACAATCCAGGTAAAATGTGTAGTCATGCATTCGTATGCGGTAATAACCAATTTTAAATTACATAAAGAAAACTGTTAATGGGTTTCGCACGTATTAAAGACATTTAATAAAATATTTATGCGTTAAACATAGACTAAAAAGAACTCTTCTATATAGTTTGTTTCTGTTTTGTTTTGTTGTGGTAATGACAGATACGTGACGGGGTCTATATTTTTGGCGTAAAAACCGTAACCCATTAAGGTTTAAATGAGTCAGAAAACTCTGCAACTAAAAGCATATGAACAAGCTCAAATAAAACAGAATTCTTAAATAAAAAAAATAAAACACGAAATTGGCCACCGAATACTTAAGGACAAAGGAATTTTATTTATTTAACGACAATCCTCCCAACCTAGCACAAAAGTAAACCGGCTTTTGAGGATCACACTGTGGTTACTTAATTTTTTTAAACATAATACATACAAATTAATTATATTAAAACATATATACAATATGTTGAAACAAAATAAAAGGAAAGACAAAGGAAAGCATAAAAGGTGAATTTTGACATTAGACAAAACACAAATCTACAATTTGAAAAACATTGATTGCCACCTCAGAATAATTCCATTGAGAACCTGTCGTTTAGCTTGTCTCCAATCTGATGATTTTGAAAATAAAATAAAGCTTGTTTTATTTAACGACGCCTCTATAGCATATTGATTTTTATCTTATCATCGACTATTGGACGTCAATCATATGGTCATTCTGATATATTTATT
>JAULBS010136439.1:0-13025 GCA_032355785.1 Symmetromphalus regularis | reverse complement strand
AAGAGACATCATGATATGCACAAAACAGAGTACTATCTACAAACATCTATGATGAAGCTGAGAAGAGACATCATGGTGTGCACAAAACAGAGTACTATGTACAAACATCCTAGTGCTTATTTTGAGGCCCCTTCGATTTTATTTTTATTTTGGGAGGGGGCAGGGGCTAGTTGGATATTTGAGGGGCTGGTACATTTTGCAGGTTACTTGCCTGTATCTGAAAATGGTTAATGTACAACCCTGCTTTTGCTTATTCTTTTTGCCTGGCTGTCTATATTTCTCTTTGAATAGTGTTTCTCTGTCTCTATATCGGTCTCTCTGTCTGTCTCTCTGTCTCTCTCTCTCTCTCTCTCTCTTTCTCTCTCTCTCTCTTTCTCTCTCTATACCTCTATATCTATTTCTCTCTCAGGTATTTTAATGTTTTGTGGGGGTTTTTGGTTGGGGGGGGATTGGTTGGTTTTTTTTTGTTGTTGTTTTTTAAAGAGATTAATGATTATTATAATTGGATGTGAAATGTTTACAAACGTATTGTTAAAAATCCATTAGTATTTCAGTATGAGAAAATCACATATATATGGGTAATCGATTTAACAATAACAGATCGCCCGTTGGTTAGCTGGCTATTTTTGAAGTAACTGTCGCGCCAACGCACGAACACAGCTGCCATGACGTCACTGAACAAACAAAATAGTTCTCGCATAAATATCCAATGCCACAAACTGCATCCAGAATTACTAATTAGCCGGCAAGAAAACGATCTCAGAAACATGGTGCGCTCTTTTTATAGAAGGGATTTAAACGAAGATGAATGCTTGCTTAAAATAGATGTAACATGACTGCACAGCATAATATCTGCGTAATATTCAATTTAATATTGCATGGATACAAGAATAACAAAATTGCCTTTAATAGTAAAGGTAATGTAAAAAAAACAACAAAAAAAAACATGTAAGATAAAATGATTCCATTATATAGCGATAACCTTTTCCTTTATGTGTTTTACGGAGATACGCGGCCTATTTGCGAAAATACCCGATCTTGACATTTATTAAGATGGGTTTTTTTTCTTCTGTTTTCATTGATATACATTTTTTACGGTGATAGCCGATCTTGACGTTGGCTAATTACTGAAAGAATGGGCTCTTGTTATATAAATTTAAACAGCTTTTTAATTGTAAAAAGCATTGTGAGTCTAAAAAAAATAGGTAAATTTACAACTATCATAAATAAACAGTTCTGTTCCTCCTAAGACTTCTACGATGTACATAATTATTATTTTGTTTGTTATTACTGTCATCGTAACGTTGTTATATTAATTGTGTATATGAATTCCTCTGGTGCCATCAAATGATGGCCATGAGAGTGGTGTCTTCCAAAAAGATAGACATCCTATAAGACAGACGCCATACCTATGTTTGGGCTATTTTCCATTCCACTAAATTAGGCAGGTGTGTACAGGATACATTACATAACCCAATAGACAGTGTTGTCTATCAAATGGGGTGTCTGTCGTATACGACGTCTGTCTTTTGGGAGGGAACCCATCCTTACAATGTCAGGGGTCACTCTGGTCACTCCGAATCCGTTTGGACCTCTGACCAATATAGCTCATAAAAACCCGGGCTGCTTACCGCGCCATCTATACGAAAACATTTTTGGTGATTTCATATTTTTAAATATTATCCAATCAGATCGCTCGTTTTATAAGCTAGATCGGCAATTGTCATATTCTTGTGGAAAATTCCTCAACACTTCGTGAAGTTGCTTTTTCACAGTGAATATAAATTCCTTACAAAGAAGGCCACTCATTATTTTGCATTACCTTTTATTTGGCATTGCCTTTAAAACTGACGTACTTCTATACTGATAACTGCTATGATTTCGTTCATTTTTATGAGCTATATTGGTCAGGGGTCCAAACGGACTCTGAGTGACGTTGTGAGGATGTGAATACCCCTAAATTAGCTGTATCTGGTACACAAAGAGTGTGTGTAGGTTTAGCAGCTATCCTACATTTATCTTGAAATATATTCCAAATAAATATTGTGTCTATGTGAGAAACAGTTTTTGGCCATTTTGTCCATTATGTGTTACACCATATTATACCCTTTTGGTTCTGAAGCAGCGAATTATAGTGCATTGATATACCATTATATTTGTATATTATCCCTGGTGCGTTTTCTATGGTGTTCAGTATATTTATTGTTCTGTTTCTTTGGACTCGTACAAACACAATTATTTACTTTTGATTGGAATCTTGCGCATCATTTCACAATAATCGGCGCCAACGTTAACAGCTCTCTGTTGCTATGGGAAACTTAGGGGTATGAATGCAATAACGTCACTGTGACGTTTTTGTGACGTCATAGCCCACTATTTGACGCTTTTAACTAATTCTCTATTAAGGAGATTGAATGGCTATGGGCAATTATCCCCCGGGTTAAAGTGCTTCTTTCATCGATGTTATTAAAAATGAAGATCAATGGAAACAAACGGTATTTTATTTCGCGTGTGCGGCTCGACCGGAATAAACTAGACTGGTTGCCATTACGTATATTGCGCTCGTGTTTCAGTCGATTGTATTGCTTTAAACCTGTTAAACAAAGTTACTTAAAGCCATAAAAAGAACAAAATAATTGTTTAACGACCCCGGAGTTTAGGATATGGCTTTAAAATTTAATTTATCTCCGGATTATTATATTTTATATTTTTAGGCCGACCAGTCAAAATTTAATATTACCTCCACAAAATTCAAAATTTAAAAACTTCAATATAAGTCCCCTTTTGTTACTGAAGCAGTCTCTTAACCACTCAAATCCCCTTCTTATTTTCTCCCTGTCTGTATTTTTCTCCCCGAACCCAGCGCCGTTGTCTTAAGACATTGGGCCCATGGCGAACGTCCTTGAACCAAATTGAATGTGGACACGTTTTTTCAAAACCTAGTAGTAGTAGCTGTTTAACGTCCTACCAGTCCCGGTAGTGCAGTGATTAAGCTATCGGAATCATTGCTGGTAGGTACTGGGATCAAATCTTGGTCGAGGTATTGTATTTTTAATCTCATTATTGGCTTCAACCAAGAGTGAGTGATCCGCAAGGCTTTGTGGGTAGGTGTATACCACTTACACTAACCAGTGGTCCACAACTGGTTTACAAAGGCCGTGGTATCTCGTGCTATCTTGTCTGTAAGATAGTGCATATAAAAGATATCTTACTGCTTATCGATGAGTAGCCACATTAGTGTGGCAGTAGCGGTTTCATATCATCTACTAACACTCAGTCCTGGACAGACAGAACAGGAATCTTAGTTGTGTGCCCATGATAGCGTGCTTGAACCGTAATTGGATATCAGCACGGAAATAAATACAACCAACATTTCAAACGACCTCCACCCACAAACACAAAAATAAAATTGAAGCTGGTACCGAGATTAAAAATCCCATGCCTCGACTGAGATTTGATCCCAGGGTCTGTCGGCAAACAGGCTGATAACGTAACGACTGTACCACCAGCACATCTATAATTAGACACAAGAAGACCCAGACAATGAAAGATCAAAGAATGAGTAGATAATCCCTAGAATTATCTCACGATCAATTGTCTATTTCAGATCGCGGCTATTTAATTGTATGACTTTTACAGCTATGACGTCACGATCGCGTGATCACGGTTTCGGATATCAGTGGTAAAATTAGCGAGAACTGCAACCTGTTTTGAAAGATGGCTTTTTCATGTAGTAAATAAGATGGAGAGAGTAATGAAAATCAATAGTAACGTTCGTATTAAGAACTACATACATGTATAATTTTAGAATAATTAACTGTGCATTGCCTTTGACTATATGTTGCTGCTGGCGAAGTGGTGGTGATGATGGGAGGGGGATAACAAAGAAAGAAAGAAAGAAAGAAAGAAAAGAAAGAAAAAAAGAAAGGAAAGAAAGAAAGAAAGAAAAATAGGAGGTAAAACAGGAAGAAACAAGAAAAAAACCGAACTAAATAAATAAAGAAAAATAGAAAGAAAAAAGAAAGAAATGAAAAAAGAAAGAAAGAAAGAAAAATTGGAGAACAAATAGGAAGACAAAAAGAAAGAACGAACGAAATAAAGAAAAATGAAATAAGAGAAAGAAAGACTGAAAGAAAGAAAAAGAAAGAAAGAAAGAAAAAAAAAGTAAGAAAGAAACTAAGAAAGAAAGAAAAATAGAAACAGAAAGAAAAAATGAAAGAAAGAAAATGTATTTGGGTAACATAAAAATGAAATATAAGTACACATCTTGTTTCTATATTTACGGGAATACTTCTCTGATCTCAATTAGGTTTTTTTAAAAATTTTGATACATTTCATAAAATGCTGTTCACATCTGATTTCGATTTCAGCTGAAGTACATGAAGTCAGTAATATAGGTGTTAATTCCATGTTATTCTACGGTACAGATAAGCCAAGCTGTCCAAGATAATTTGTTGTTTTGAGATAATTTCAGCTCTCTACATAAGCTGCATTTGGCAGTGGATTATTTGAGTCTTGAATATGCAAGATAAATTTAAAAGAATTAATTATTATATCATATGTGAGAGGGAATTTTCCTAATTCTGCAAGTACCAGTGGCGGATCCAGAAAATCCATTTTGGAGGGGAGGGGGTGTGCCCTGTTAAAAATAAAATAATTATAATAACTTTACAAATCGCATATTTAGGGGAGGTGGGCACCTGAGGCCCCTAGATCCGCCACTGAGCACTGCAGCATTACTTGTGTATCTACTGACTCCAAAAAATCCATTTACAAAACTTCATGTGAACTGTTTCTACATCCAAAGAGAAGTACTAATTCATGGAACAAGCCTGCGGTCTCAAAAGTTCACTTCCTTACAACACTGGTATAAAAATGTTAACAGGGTGGGGGTCCATAATATATATCCATTAACGGCGAAACAGATAATATATTTGGGGGCCATCTTTGTAGGTTTAAGTTAGGCATCGCGGAGTAAGGGTCCAGTGGGCATGTCTCCCACCCCACCCCCACGTTTTAGTGAATAACTAAAACAAAAAAAATCACTTAAAAAAACAAAACATATCCTGAATAAAATTATTTTCAGGCTAGATGACAAAATAAAGTGGCCGAAATACGGAGAATTCTCTGCAGGTACGGTGCTGCCCTTCAGTCACATACTTTTCAGTCGCCATCCCACCCCCCTTCAAGTGCACTCCGCGGGCCCTGTAGAAATATATATATTAATAAATAAATAAATAAAATAAAATCAATATAATTTATTATAATCTACCCTCTGAAACTTGATATAGTATATTTAAAAACAAAAAAATGAGCGGTGGGGTCGACCCCTGAACCTTGTCCCTGGTATTCTACGAGATGTAGATGGGGTGGGGAGTGGTAACCCTGTGTTGCAGGAGTCCGACCACACGCCCGTAACACACTAATTATATTTTTTAATTAAGCTTAAGTAATACGTCACCATCACACATCTACCAAGCTCCTCCCATTTAAGGCGCTTCGCAAATCCATTATTCATCTTCGACACAACCCCTTTTAAATTCGTCGAACCGCCACCGCTGATAATTTATATACATTATTGAGATTTTTTTTATTATTATCTATATAAAAATAATTATATATGTGACCAAACAAAAGCATATCTAACCGTTCCTTAGTGAAAAGCAATTTGTATTAGCTCCCATTCAATACCATAATAGCAGGGTTATTTACGCCAAAATCTACGTCACAGGTCCATAGTTACCATCAAAGCTGGTGACGTAATCATCTCTGAAAGCGACACGTTTTATCCTTGCAAGACTTGATCCTTTGAGACGTTGTAAAAACTTGCCACCAATACCTATCTAGCAATCAATATCTACACGAGACGATCTGCGTGCAATGAGACTGTAGTCGCTTTTCTAGTAAACAGAAGACGTTTAAGTTAACACAGGCAATTGATTACTACCGGTATCGGTAGCACAGTGGTCAGGTGATCGGATTGAAAGTTGTTAGGTACATGGTTCGAATCGCAAACAATACATGAACTTTTTTATTACTTGAATTGTCGTCAGTTAAGATAAAATATAGTGTTATAGACTTAGTCCTAAAAGGAAGGGTTTTTTTGGGGGGGGGTCTTTTTTGAGGGGGGTCGGGGGTTGTTGTTGTTTTTAATCCCCTTAAATGTAACAATTTTAACAAATATTTTTTTGAATCCCTCTAAAATTTCTGTATCCGCATCTGCAACCGGCGTTTTTTCCTTTTTCTTTATTTTTTCTTTCTTTCTTTTTTTCTTTCTTATGTTTATTTATTTTTATATTTATATTTTTGTCCCTATCTTTGTTTATTTTTGTTTATTTTTTGTTCAGTACGGTCCTGGAAACAGTTAATAATTATTATTTTAAGCTTTATAAAAATAAAAAAAGAAGAAAATCTCCAGTTACTGATCGAAAATACTGTGTGGCTGCAGTGGACTTTCCCTGTACACGATAAACAACGAATTAACTCCAGCAATTAACAATAATGTCCTCGGCAAAATAAATGTGTTGGAGAAATGGTATCCACGGCTTTTTCCACAGCAATTTTAGCATAAAATATACTTTATTTTTACTAATAATAATACACATCGAAAAAAAATTAGTCCGCGGCGAGGAAAATCTCCACTAGAGTCTCTACGGCATTGTCGAATGCCGCCGGCAATTTCAGGAGTTGCAAAATGACGTATGATATCTAAACAATGTCAAAGGATGTCATAAAATACATTTGTTTTCCGTATCGCCTGACTTGTATGTTTCGCCAGTTGGTTACGCAAACGGTTTCGCAGCTGTGATAAGAATCCGCTGTCGGTTTGTGAAGCTTTGATGAATCTACAATAAACTCCATTCCCAGTGAATGACATGCACTAAAGATATGCAACAAACAATGTTTATGAAAAAAACTCTTCGTATGACACGTGTTACGGAATCGATTTCACTCTCAGTTCGCGTTGACTTTGTATATTTCAGCCGCTCGCAATCGATTAGTGATCTATTTCCCTTTGGAACAGACAATTACACAATAAAACTTCTTTACTATAACTATAAAAAGAAGTACGGCAAGAATATCTAATGACATTATATAGAAATCGTCCAAGAATCGACCCGAGCAGTCTATGACGTCATATGTCACTTAGGTTACAGCGCATTGACCTGGTTTGATTGGTCAAGAGTCAGGGTGAAGAGTTTATGGTCAAATGTCGTGAGAAAAGAGACCATGTTTTGAATCATTTTGGATACGTTAGGACTTGTAACGTGATATATATAACTGGTTACTGATCGCGTTCGAAAGTCCTTTCATTCAACCAACCCAGCGACGTTTGCAAAATCATGCCAGTAAAATCGAAAGGACTGAACGATGTTTGATGGATGGATTGATTGATTGATTGATTGACACATGGAATACATACCAATGGAAGTCTAGGCACTGACAAAAAAAAAAAGTCTTGTGTATGATTTCATTTTGAAATATTAAATAACATATTTTTTAATCATTAAACTTGTATCTTTTCATGTTTGTATCTAATTTATGTTTTCATGAGTGTTTTTTTAATTTATTTATTGTTTAATTATTATTGTTGTTATTATTTTTTTATTATTATTATTTTTTATTAGTATTTTTTTTTTTTTATATTATTATTATTTTTTTTTTTTTTGATGCCAGCTGAAAAAGTTATGGAGGCGGGGATGATAAACAATTTTTTATTATTTTTATTTTTTTATTTTTTTTTATGGGGCCTAAAACAAAGAATGAAAAAAAAACTAAAACTTTGTTCCTAGTTCTCTGAGACCACGAATTTAACTGAACTTTTATTATCATTTATGTATTAATTCACCGGTATACAGTGACTTACTGTAAGTTTCTAATTTATATATAACATAGGTTGACGCGAGCGCACCCACACACACAAACACGCACACATTATAGCCTATGTCTATTTTTTTTGTGCTGGGGGTCGTTTAAAAATAGATGATGACGATGATAATGATGATGATGATTTTAAATCTAATAAGAAAGTTGTGAACGTTTTGAACGTAGCTGTGGAGAAATGTATACTGAACTGCAAAAGAAATGTTTGGAAGGTTAAAACATGACAATCAGCCTATAAACTGCTATTATTATTATTAAAAATCCCATGCCTCGACTGGGATTTGATCCCAGAACCTACCAGCCTCGTGTCCTTTGATAAACCAATTATGGACAACTGGTCGGTGCAAGTGGGGTACACCTCTAAATACATATGTCAGAATGACCATATGATTGACGTCCAATACCCGATGATAAGATAAAAAAATCAATGTGCTCTAGAGGCGTCGTTAAATAAAACAAACATTACATTGGCTATTGGACGTCAAATATATGGTCATTCTGACATATTTATTTAGAGGAAACCCGCTGCCACCACACAGGTCACTCTTTCTGACAAGCAGCAAGGGGTCTTTTATATGCACCGTCCCACAGACACGATAACACATACCACGGCCTTTGATGAACCAGTGGTTGAAACGGAAAGTAGCCTAAACTGCAAATGGGTCTACTGAGAAGGATCTATGAGATCTAACAGACGGACACGTTATCGTTTGAGCTACATCTCGCTCCCGCACTTGTTAACATAAAACATACGATATCTTTGTGCATTTAACGCTGAAATATTTGTGTTCCTGCCAACCTAATGTACAATTAACGCCATCCATATTTTGAACGGTATTCGGTTAAAGCTCCCGAAAGAAATACCAGAGAAAGGGTGTATGCCGAGGAAGACTGAACAACATACGTATTAATGTCATTGCGATCAAAATCGTATGCAAGCACAATAAAGTCCAAGGGATGTTTCGATAGTCACGAACTATATAGTGAACTAATTATAGTGAACTTATAAATCCTGAGCGCGATGTAGCTCAAGCGGTAGCGTGTCCGACTGTGAAGGGTTCGGTCATCGGATCGATCCTTCTTAGTAGACACCTTTGCAGTTTGGACTATTAACCACAATTGGTTCATCAAAGGCCATGGTATATGCTGTCCTGTCTGTAGGAAAGTGCATATAAAAGACACCTTTCTGCTTATTGGAAAGAGTAGCCTATGTAGCGGCAGAGTGTTTCAATGTGCTTACGTACTTTCATACATACATACAGACAGACAGACAGACAGACAGACACAAGCACACAGACGCACGTACGAACGCACAAACACGAAATAATTATTAAACATGCTTAGACGGTGTTCTCGCCGGCCGAAAATTAAAGGGGTCGCACCCCCTACCCCTACCACAACCCCTAAAAAAATTACTCTAATGTTAGCATAACTATCATTTTATTACATTTGGTTTGCAAATGAACTTCATTATTATTAGAAAATATTATTTATTTATTTTTAAAGACCTTTAATATTTTTCTATGTATTTTATTTTATTAATATCGGCGTGCTCAAACGTGAGGAAAACAACAGTAATATTAAACTATTGAGAACAGTTATGGTCATCCTCACAATGTCGGGTCACACCGGTCACGCCGTGGCCGGTCCAAACGACTCGGAGTGACCGGTGTGACCCCTGACATTGTGAGGATGAGTTAGGATCTGCCAACCAAGGTTGTTTAACAACGTTCTTTTCTTTCTTTGATGTGTAATACTGTTTTGTTAATTCTTAGATATTTGCACAACTATCGGCAAAGTCCAAAGCCCGTGCAGCTCCTGAATTAGCTCTGCGTCAGTTCTAAATTAAAACAATGTATTCTTGCATCAGATTTAACCCTTTGATGTACCGCAATCCACATGTTTTAGAATTAAACTTGTACAGGGTCAGTTAACTTTTCTCTTGGGTGGTGGAGGGGTAGTGGATAATTAAGTGTAAAACAGTGGTGTGTTAATTGCACACCCTTGCAATTAAGACCTGCCGAAATTCGGTTGACAATATACAGTCAATGATGACGTCACTTATCTCCTGGCCTTCCCAAGTTGTTAATGATTACAATAGATCTCACAGGGACACTGGCATTGTTTTGTCCAATGTAACCTTGAGCGGCTAATTACAAGCGACTAAGTTTACAAGTTTATACAGGGGGGAAAGAAACCAGGAGCAGCAGAAAACTAAAGGGGGGGGGGGCTAGATTTGTTGAATTGTTTTTAGTGAGGGCTCTTTGGGAAGGAGACATTTTTTCTTCCAATTAGTGATCCTCAATGTGCGCTAAAATCCCCTCTTACTCACATCCAACATGCTTCCTAATTGATTTCCTGTAAATAAGCTCCTGCTAACAAACCGCATTGTATCTCAACCCATGCGTGATGCCGGCAAATAGGAATCTTTCTTGGAAGCGTATTTATAATGGATGACGCACAACCGCGTCATCTTCCACACAAACTTTTGTTTATTTTGCCTGAAAAACTTGCTTCCCTCATCTTCTGCCAATTCCCGAAACAAGCTAGAGCACTTATGACGCAGACTGTGGGCTAGGTGTTTTGTTGTGGTGCGCTCGGCTTTTATGGAGGAAATCAATACCTTACCAATGACGTCACCTGTTCCATTATGCCAAATCAGTTCCCATGGAGACCAAACAATGACGTCACCTGTTCCATTATGCCAAATCAGTTCCCATGGAGACCAAACTAACACATGTGGCTTAAATTGCCAGAACCAATTTTTTTAATCATCATATATCACCATAAATATAAATACTGTAATATCTCACCTTTGAAAGAAGAATTGAAACGTAATACCGTGAAAAAACCGTAATAATAACAATAATAATATATAATAATAATAAATAAAATAATAATATGATAATAATAAATACATAAAAAATACACACATTTTATTAATTATAATTATTTTATTTATTTATTTATTATATAATGTTTTAGACGTTTAAATTCCGTTCATTAAAATCTGTCCAAAACAGCATGACTATTCTCCCCTTGTTTCGCCGCAAGATGGTGAATATCCGTAACGTCACTGGCACCATGGCTAGGTGGAATATTCCTCCTAAATTATCTTTATCATCAAAACAAGTAATATATTGCGGTGGGAATGGGGTTAGGTATTTTGTATAGTAGCTTCTATCGCCTGATATAATGATAAAATGTCTTCTTCTCGTTCTGTTTGATATGCTGCTTTTCTAATCCATGATCAGTTGCATCATTGAACTTTACTGTCAGTTGGAGTTCGGCGGGGCGGACTAATTGTTTTTCTTCGAATGTTGTTTCCTGCGGCCAGATGTTTTGGCGTTGAGTTTGAAAGCGAATGCAGCACTGGAGAATGCGCTCTGTTGTCTGGATGACGGAGCCCACTGTAGCAAGGGAACAGTCCTGTCTGACGCCTCTATGAGAATGGGCTCTGTTGTCTGGGGCCCACTTTAGCAAGGGAACAGTCCTGTCTGTCGCCGCTATTTAAAATTTGGTTTTTAATTATTATATTAACATATAGTTAACACATCGATGTTACCGGCCTCGGTGGTGCAGTGGTTAGATTATCGGACTCGCGGCTGGAAGGTACTGGGATGAAATCTCAGTCGAAACATGAAATTTTTAATGTCTGTATCGGATTCAATCCAGAGTGAGTGCTCCGCTAGGCTTAGTGGGTAGGTGTATACCACATCCGTGCGAAGCTGGTAATAGGCCCAGGCTAGATGGGAAATGTAGGCCACCATTTCAAACTGCTCAATCAGTATTTTTGTAATCTGTGCTAAATACCAGTAGGTCCGTACTCACCTGGAACGCCCCCCCCCCCCATTTCCTTCCCCTTTATCCTAGTATGCTCCTACAAAACAGTAACCTCAGTAATGGACAGAGATCACAGGAAACTGAAATGTGTGCCCATGACAGCTTGCTTGAACCTAAGTACGAAAATAACGAAAATAAGTACAACGAACCAACATATCGGTAGTTTGAGACGCGAAACATGTTTCTTGATTTTGTTGAATGTTCGCAAACAGACGATACATACATTAAACAGTGTGGGTTTCTACTAACTGTATTTAAATACCAAACGCCAGCGTCGAGAAACCTAGCACCAGGTAACTCTATTTCGGAGGGAACCGGTTCTATTTTTGGCACGTATTACACTACAAAATGTCATACGTGATCAATCGTAGCGGGCGGAAAACTGTTGGAATTGGTCTAAGGGGCCGGTACAGTGTTTTCCCAAGGTGAGCGTGGGAGGCAGATTATTTATTTAAATATTTTTTTAATGACCCAGCAGAAATGTTGTCTCGGTCGGCGTTGAGAGCTTGTGATATCTACCAAGTCAAAACTACCGGATGTATACTCAACTAAAAAAGAAAGTATGCGTGTAATCAAGTCATTTATTTCATAAACCAGAAGACATTCATGGCAGAAATTCAGGAATTAGATAACCATTCTCTGTGTGTGTGTACGCGCGCGCGTATGTGCGTGCAGTAATATCACAATTTGCGTACGCACAGTGGTTTTCGATTATGGTGAAATGGCACTTTAAAAAAATATTCAATATTTCAACATGCATACTTTTTTCTTTTTTTTTAATATATATTAAATAGGAAGTTGCTCAGTGGGTCCATTGATTGTAATCGATCTAACAACCCAGAGCACCGCACGACCAAATCGCTAGCGGTTACTCGCTAGTCTAACTTTAGCACTTCTTTTTAAACCTTGCGTTTGATTTAGAAACACAAGCTATTAAGTGTTGTGTTTGAGTGGCAGTCTCCTCTGTGAATGTATATTATAAAACCATACAAATATAATTATTTCATTTTTTTAATAGCTACCTCGGTTTGATTGGTTGAATGAATGGTCACTTGGACGGGATAGATATTGGGTAGTGTTTAGATCCAAAAACCATAGCGAATAACTTTAATAGCTAACTCGGTTTTGATTGGTTGAATGAATGGTCACTTGGACGGGATAGATATTGGGTAGTGTTTAGATCCAAAAACCATAGCGAATAACTTTAATAGCTAACTCGGTTTTGATTGGTTGAATGAATGGTCACTTGGACGGGATAGATATTGGGTAGTGTTTAGATCCAAAAACCATAGCGAATA
>JAULBS010136428.1:0-13025 GCA_032355785.1 Symmetromphalus regularis | reverse complement strand
CACACACACACACACACACACACACACACACACACACACACACACACACACAAACACACAAATACACACACACACACACACACACACACACACACACACATACACACACACACACACAGACAGACAGACAGACACACACACATACATACATACACTCATTTTTGGTATAGTGAAGTTTCTGACTCTTATTCTATTCCCATTTATATTATATATATAATAATATTTCAATTTTGTTAATTTTGCATTTTGAAAGAAATAAAAGCAAGACCTTAACTTAGACATTGTTCCACTGACATTTCCTTAAACATTACAAAAAAAGAAGAAACGACGCTCCAGCACATTGCTTAAACAGCTACTATTAATTTACTATGCATGGCCTTCAGAAAGAAATCTACTATCAAAAAGGCTATTTTTCTTAATTAATATATTATATATCCAGTTTTCTAAAGCCTTTGATATACGTAATGAAGACACCTGACTGTTAGAGATATATAATTATATAACTAAAATAATCCACCGAGAAATCGACTCAGTGACCCATCAATCCTCGAACAGGATAGTGAGATACATACTTCCCGCCCTCAATAGAAAAACAGAAATCTAAGTAACATCTAATGACCCCAGTACTACAATGTCCACGAGTGTAGCTACTGTTCACCTGCTGGTTGAAAGAGAAAATCATATGATACCCAACATGGTGGTAATATAGACAACTAAGGTATGATTTGAGCGCTACAACCTGAACCTCACCCGCCTCTTGACTTGCTGATACGTCAAGGCAGAAGGAAACTACGCCCACGATATCCTCACCCAGGTGAACTGGCTCCTGCGGTCGACACGATATTCTATTAGCAGGGATATTTTGATATATTACAAGAAAAGAAGCCTTTAATTTTCAATTTGCCACACATACGGGAAATGACCAATTACATGCAAACACAAAAGAAGTGCTTGCTCTAGTGTCAGGGCAATAAGTCAGTAATGTTTCCACCTCAAGACGTTTCCTTCCTCGCGACCATCACAAAAGGTAACACAATCCATTTTATTGCTATCTTCCCCACACACCTGTCATTAAGATATCTTTGTTGAAATCAATTAAGGAGTAGCAAGGCACACCTTGCCGTGGGTCGCTTCGTGCTTCCTGTGCTGTGTCATGTACCCCGACACACGCAGCTGTCTGTGGTGACCTATACACTGACTTATCTAAAAAAACTTAATAATTTATAATTTATTTGTAATTAAAATTTCATTTTTAAAACTCCATACTTATACATAGATTCTAAAATGTAAAACATTTGTGAACCAATATATTATGAAAGACATATTTTAATTATTAATTGTTTATTTGTTTGTACAATGATTTTTATTTAAATTATTGTGATAGTTCACATACACTATATGTGTAAAATGTTTAGCTTGGTTCTCTAAAGGTTAAATTTCTTATTAATTTTGTTATCTTCACTTTGTGTATATGTGCAATATCTAGAACTGATTGTCTACAATGTCTAAAAAATGTAAAACATGAGAGGGTGATACTGATGTTTAAACATGAATAGCATATCCAGCACAGAAATTGTGAAGCGACCCTCTCCGTCTACACCGTCTTTGTAACCAGAGATACCCATCCTATGCACGAAACAATAGTATTATAAAATAATAAGCTAGCATTACTACGCATCTATTGATCTGCCTAAATTAATTCCTTACATTCCACCCTACACTTTAGTTGATTTGATTGGGTAACAAAAATTACTTTATAAATAATAAACAGGACAAAAAAATCATAAATATTTTGTGGTAATAGATTTTTGAAAAATCACAAACAAACTTTGTAACATCCTGATGCTTTTAACACCATTCAAACTGTAAACCGTTAGATAACTGCAAGTCTTTATGAAGCAATAAATTCAGTCCTTCTTAGGACTGACCAGTACTTGGCGGTAATTTAAAAAACAAAAACATTATTATTACAAAACGCCTGAAGAAGTTACTCTGCAGAATGGTATAGCGTTATTTAAAATAGATATACATCAACATATCCTAAAGTGTCTTGTATCTAGGTAGATGCAGACTCATCATTTTGCCTTGGACTATTTCCTTATACAGAGATACAGCTTTGGACAAGATAACAATTTTATCAGTCGTCTATCATCAACACAATTTAACTGGTGTCATTATGGTGATATTATTGTACTGGAGCAAAAGCACACAACAGAAGATAGAAGATGGCTGGAAGAACCAATCTGTTTTTTGACTTGTGTAAATCATGCATTGTGTTACGATATGCCCTGCAGGTTGAGTGTGCACTGCTTACTTAATTCAGTTAACCAGCATGCAAATTGCCTGTAACTATTTCCTACAAAGGAACAAATAATTAACGTACGTCCCGGATCTAGTGGCAACACAATGATTTGTGTTTGCGCGTGAGTACCTCGACAATCTGTGTCTCCAACACATCCCATTATATCGACTTCAATAGCTGACTATCTTGTCACAATCTAAAGTCGCTGAATTATATTTATACGAAATCTCTTTGATGACTGGCCTCACTGACGAAGTTATGCAATTAGGCACGCACCATAAGGTAGACTAAACGTTATGTGCCCCAAGCAAATGTGTTTCTGATATACACTGAGTTAAAATATATACTGTAATAAGCGTGTGGTATAGAACCCTTGTTATTCCTCTTCTGATGTCCTTCAGCAACGTTCAGCTTTACGTCTGTTCGTAAATACATGTATGGCTTTTATACAGGGTAATTAGGGTCGCGTTATAGTGATTTTTAAGTTGTTGCTAAAGGTCGTCGAACTTAGATAAACAAGTCGTTTAGACTGATGAAAGAACACTAGTATATTTGATTACATCTATAATATATTCACATGTATATACAGCAGGAATAATTAAAATAGCTTATTTATATATCTCCTTTCTCTATTTTATTTCTCTAGATTTCCTCTCTCCATTTTTAAGTTTGTTGCTGAAGGTCAATCAAACTTAGACAAACAAGTAATTTAGACTGATGAAAGAACACTAGTATATGTATATGTAATATATTCACATGTATATACGGTAGAAATAATTAAAGTAACGCTTCTATATATCTCCTTTCTCTATTTTTATTTCTCTAAATTTCTTCTCTCCCTTTTTAAGTTTATTGCTGAAGGTCATCCAAACTCAGACAAAGTTTTAGACTGATAAACGCACACTTGTATGATTAATGTAGATATAATATATTTACATGTAAATACTATAAGAATAATTAAAGTAATGCTTATGTATCGCTCTTTTTTATTTTTCTTTATCTCGATTTCTTCTTCTCTCACTTTTTAAGGATGTTGCTGAAGGTTACCCAAATTAAGACAAACAAGACGTTTAGATTGACATGAGCACACTAGTTTATGTGCTTATAGATATAATATATTCACATGTAAATACGTTAAAAAGTAACGTACATGTATCTCTCCTTTCTCTAGATTTCTTCTTCTATCACTTTTTCAGATTGTTGCTGAAGGTCATCCAAACTGAGACAAGTTGTTTCGACTGATGAAAAATACACTAGTATATCTGGATGTTGATATAATATATATATACATGTATATAATTAAAGTAATGTATTTACATATCTTATTGCGTGTATTTTATTTCTCTATTTTACTTTCTCTAAATTTCTTCTTCTCTCTCTCTTTACTTTGTTCTGAGTGTATTTATTTTACTCGTTTCTGAATTTGATAATTTTACCTAATGCAGATCAATGTATATAAAATCAGAAGAAGAAATTGGTTTGTTTTGTTTTAAAGACATCACTAGAGCACATTGATTTATTAATCATCAGGTATTTGATGTCAAACATTTGATTATTTTGACACGTTGTCAGGTGTGAGCCAGCCTCTAATGGGTTTTGAACCACTGCCATCAACGAGAAATTGGATTCAAACAAAGACATAAATAAAAATATGAAATACTGGTATGTACTGAACTCTGTTTTGTAAATGAAACACACAAAAAATAACTGTAATAACAACAAACAAAACTTCAGCCACCCTGGGGTGTGCATTTCGTGTCGTTTATGTGGGTAAAATAGCTCTGTATTTCTCGTTTAGTAAACTAAAGATGAAACGCCTCTTTCTGACAATAGACAGCACGTCGCTTTGTGAACACTGATAGCTTCTATTCAGGACGTAAGTGAAAATCCTACTGAAAGATGCAAACAAAGAGAACAGTATTCCAATGTCAAAATAAATTTACTTCAGTTCTATAGGTGCGATTGTTGCATGGTCATTAGCCCCGCGTTCCCCCAGATGTCAGACACAAACTGACAAAACCAAGAGATATAGGTGTAAGGGGGTAGGAAGAGACTGTCTGTATAAAAAGTAATAAATGAAAAACGTATTGAGCACAGCAAGCTTTAGAGTAATTCGAGATGAAATCTTGAATGTAAACCCCAACCCCCGAAATCACCCGCCAGTAAACACTGTACCACGCTAACAGCTGTCCTTAACATTTTAAACTTTCGTTAACATCAATAATGTTTTTTGTAAATACATAAATATGGTATTTAAATACATATACATTCTTCCAATGTTTTACAAACAAATAAGAAAAGACTTTCTAAAATTCAGACGTCATTTGACTGATTTTGAATAATTTGTTAGTCTCCTTTCATCATCATCATCATCACCACCACCACCGTCGTCGTCGTTATAATCTTCATCATCATCATTATTATATTTATTATTATTATATTTATTATTATTATTATTGTAAGCTATTTATACGTTAATAAACAGAAAAACTGACATTTTTACAGATCTGATGGTCAGTGCTCAGCTTTCATTGAAAATCTCTACGATTATAACATCCGCACATTATAATAAATAATCATAAAAGCAAACAACGGAAGTGTCTGCATATTAAACATATGAATATCACTGTTTTGCCTGTAGAATGAACTTTGAATGAAAGTCTGTACGTGTGTCACATGACGAGTCCATTACACTAACCAGACGACAAAACCATTACGGTGCAAATTGTCGTTTCTGCACGACTCTCAAACAGTGATGATACCAAGTGTTTGCGGAAGATGAGGGTTTCCTTCTCCTCACCGAAACCCTTCATTTGTACAAATTTTCACTGTCATCCGTTATTGCGAGCATCGTCATGACACATAGAGATACTGTTGATATATAATGTTTTGAGATCATTTCAGTCTGACATTCGCCATCTTGAGAAATAACTCCTCAATCTCTGCTGTAATATGTATTGAAACTGTGTAGAAGACTAGAGCATATTCTAAAAAAAAGGTTCTTTTAATGGTTTTAGGAATTTGTTTTTAGTACAAACTAGTATCCAGTATTCTAAACCAAATTTATGGATTTTTGAAAAAATAGGATACAGAGCAGAAATATTTGTCATTGACATTAATTTTTTTTTAGATGTTATTACTAATGACCTTTACGAAACAGCATTTAACCCACTACGAAATAATGTTTGATAATTACGCATGACAAACCAGTATCTCAGAACAAGAGATGTTTTTGAAAAGTCACGGAGGCCTTCTATTCTCCCGTGAATTTACAAAAATATGGATTTGAGGAAATCTAAACTCAGAAGACATCAGATATAGGAGCAGAAAGAATAAGAACAGAAAAGTAAAATGTTTACCAACAAGTTCTAAGTATACATGCACTCTTCGAACGTAGTAATCTAGAAAATATATTGCGTCAACATCATTCATTATGCAAACTGTTCGCTCTTTTTGCCAGATAACTTCTTGACAACGACCTACTACAACAGCTATGTTGCCAGGTACATACAGAGTATCATACGAAGCGATGGTCGTTGTAGTAAACAACGCTGCTGTTTGATCGTTGACGTGGTTATCTGAGGAAAAGTCAGTGATATAACAGCATGACAACAAAGAAGTGAAAAGTAAATCGAACAACACACAACAGATAGGATATGATCATTAATTTCTGAAGTCCTGTCTTGCTACGTCTTCATATTTGCTGTCGGCGTTCTTTGCTCGTTTTCATGAATACTACATTAGAGTGAATACCGATATTGAGTAATGATTTACGATATGGACATGGCGACCCGGCCGATAGGTCAGACCTGATAGGTATAATTGCATACTGACCAGACATAATGGTTTATGGCGATTCAGGTTAGTAGAAGTATCTCTTCTCATTGATTTATACTATGCGTCTGGGTTGTAATCAACATTTGCGTGTGCACAAGGTGGCGAAGACGCCAGAAGTCGACAGGAGCGAGTGAATTATCACAGGACATGTCGTGTGCAGGTTTACTTTTCACCATTAATGCTAAGTGAGAAACGAACAGAATGAACGTCTCTGTTTATCAGTGTTACCACCTATAGGTTAACAGTTCACAGATCTATTTGATGATCTTTGTAAGGCAAACAAAAAGTTACCTTAATTTCCAGTAAAGGATTCTTAACATGACCATAATTATGTGAAAAGAAAATCATTAATTATTCTACTTCACGCATATTAATTTAAAAAAGAAAGAAAAAGAAGCCCCAACAAAAAATAAAAATGAAATAAAAAACCTTCATACCGAACCTATTTTTTTTAGCATGTAATAGGAAAGACAGGTAATTAGTTTTTTTGGCCTAAACAAAGAGTCAGACAATATATATATACTAATGGGCAAAAGAAATGATACCAAAAATAAGAATGAAATATTTAGGAAATTTGGATATTTTGATTAAGGCTTCTGCAGATTTTGTTTTCATCACTGCTTAAATTAAATTATGTCATTTATGTCGACAATACACCTGTTTTGCAAATACAAATGTTGTTTTTAGTTTTAAGTGGTTCTTCAAAGTTATCGTTAAATTATCCTTGGTATCATTTCTTTTGCCCTTTAGTATGGTATATTTATAAATTCATTAAAAAATAATTCATTACAAACCTTTATAGATATTATGACATCAGAAAATTTGAATGTGTTATACAATGTACGTCTTTATCTTTATAATGCGCCAAAAATTCAAAATACTTAAATATAGTTACAAAATAATATACTGTGCAAATACGACACATACGCAAAAATGTACGAGTCTCTGATTGTATTATAGGCTTATGGCCTTAATACTGAAATAAAATTGTCTTATCTATAGTGAGACAATCAAACCTACTATACATACTCGTATTAAATGTAAGCACATAAAACAATACGATAAAGAATACGTTACATTTAGTATACCATAATGCATTTCATATACTGCGGTATTTAACCAAAACAAATATTCATAAAGAGAATCTACTTGGATGTGTGCTAAAACTTAAAATTATTAACTTCAGTAGCGGATCCGTGGAAGGATGTCCAGGGGTTCGTATCCCCTTTTTCCGTTTTTTTTCGTCATTTTACGAGTGGAAATACGTGAAAATTAACCATTACCCATCACATCTGGATCCCCTTTCAGAAATTCTGCATTAGCGCCTGAAAATCAAATAGCTGACTTTAAATTATTTCGTTTCGTTAAATTTACTTTTTCTTTTATTCAACTTCAGTGTTAGCTAGAATTGGAAGCGAAATTCTTGCAGACTCTTGTCAGTTTTAGTCTTGCAAGGTTTTGAGACATTCTCATTACAGCGCATGGAATGATAGATGGTCTCAGACCACATTTCATATTTATTTGTATATCACTGCAACACATGGGCGGCTTCACGATGATTAGTTCTATGTTGGAGTAAGATTGCCTATTTCCTTACTTGTGTTTGTTTTTAAACCAGAAATGTGTAATATGCACAGATTATTAGCTTCCGAAAAAAAAAAATGGTGACACTGAAATAAGAAAAATAAATATTCATTTTGGCTTCTACTCCTGCATATATTATTTTATGTATTAAGAAAGTCAACAGAATGTTTTCGATAATTACTGACTTATTTATCTAGTAGATGCACGCGAAATAACATATGTTTTCATTTAAGGAATCTAAGAACATTATCCCTGTAAATGATTAAACTTAACGTTTAATAGAAAACACCAGAACCATTGCTTATCAAAATTGCTTTAGTTTTTATAATCAGTGACTTTAACGTTATGACAACACGATGCAAATTACATGTATGACATATAGGTCTTTATTTAAATCTGCAGACTTTAAGTTTTATATGTACAAGACCTGGCATCATCAGGAAATATCTAAACTGATAGCTAGAAAGGTAACAAAGATATAACAGTCTTGATAAAAAAGGTAAATGTGCATTAAAATGTGTATTTCTAAACTATTTCTGAATTTAATATTAGTATTTAGTATTTGCCGAAGTATATAATTAAAGCAATTTATTTTATCATTCATATTTGTTGATTAGAGTCTTTGTAAACAAATTATAGCTACAGTATGTTCTTACAAATCTGTAACGATGTAAAAGTTTTTAATAAACGTTTTTCCTAGTATTTTCTGAAATTTCTTTCTTTCAGACCGTTACACAACGGCATTAGAGGAACATGCATGAGTTACATACATTTGACACGATGGTTTACAGGATGAAACACATAAACAGTGTGTAATACTCATAACTAGGTATAGCAGAAATAAAATATATGGAAATACTGGTTACAATGGTAGCCACACATAAAAATAACATCAATGTATGGTCATACATATATGGCATATAGTTATACAAAATAATATTAGTAGTTTGGTGTAAGTAATAGTACTATCAGCAGCCAAAGAAGAAGCCTCACTAGTTTAGTTTCGTGGACTTTTTAAACACTTTGCAAATCATATTTATAAATATACGATGCACGTTTGATGACAATATTGTTTTTGTTTATTTGTAAATGAAGAACTTTAGAAACAGAACATATTGTATGATAAACACCTCAAAGAACTGTGCCCATATTATAATAACGTCAGCATGTGTTTGCTACTCACACATTCATTAATGTCCGTGCCTTTTGCTATGCAATTTGTTTTGGTTTAAGATTTTTTTTTAATTAATCTTTTTTTTCCTCATAATTTTAGTAACAAAAAAACAAACAAACAAAAAACAACAAAAAAAAACAACAAAAAAAACAACAACAACAAACAAACAATAAGAAAAAATTAAAAAAAAATTAAAACCCACGGAAAACAAACGATCGATTATTTCAAGACAAAAAGAAGCGTATTAAATCGTTGCCTCCGCGTACTTGACAGTTGTGGCTCTACGTCAACAATAAATCACCACACACGACTTATGCTGACAAGAAGAGGTATACAAATGCGCGCAATTAAAGTTAAAAACATAAGTTTTAGCATCAGCATATCTAAAAAACCTTATCTTAATTGAAACAAAATAGCCTTACTACTTCTGAGATCTTGCAAACGATAGCGCACACATTTTATGAGAGTTGCTAAAACCCCCATCTCTTACTTCTTTCAGTAGATACGTAAACGGCACAGGCGCTGTCAGAACAGAGCAAAACTGCTTGACAGACTGAGTAATAAACACGAAGACATTAGCACACAATAAATAATGCTGTGCAATAGATACTGCGAGCATTTCTTTAACTGTAATTTATATTCAGTAAGAATTATTCACATTGGAATGAAACCTTATATATACGGTGAGTATTAAAGGCGTCACCATCTGCCTTGTCATATATTTGTACGCGATACATAAACGTCTCAGTGGCGGATCCAGAAAATCCATTTAGGAGGCCCCAATAATATGATGCCGATTACTTGGATTCTTTAACGTTAAAAAAAACCCCCATAATTTACAACAAAAATGTTATTTAAATCCAAAATTTAGAGGACCCCGGGGCACTGACAGTTTTAAAGACAGACACAATTTAGTGTATGATTAAGGGTTTATTACAACACTTCAATTGTTTGGTCAAATAATTTAGTAAACAAATGTGATAACGTTTTTTGAAGTAACCACGTTTACAACGAACATCGTGAATGTGAACCGTACAATGCAGGCCCGTAGGAGCCGAGGGGGAGGCTAGGGGGGCTCATCCCCCATTTTATACGCCAGTTTTAATTTCGTGTATAAATTCGAGGTTTCGCCCGGCACTTTTTATATACTCATAATAATTAGCACCATCACTTTCAAAAGTAGCCACTACTTTGAAAATCCGTCCTTCGCGCCTGCAGCGTGAAAAGATATTTGATAAACTTATGGCTGGCTTTTGTCTATCAAAATAGAATATTAAAACTACCTAAGAGATACAACAAATGATTTGTGTATACTGTATATATCCTTTTTTGACATATAAATAAATAAGACATTTTAAATTTTTTATTCACTTCATTTAAATTGTTTAGAACATAATTATCAATTTGTATGCACTTTTGATATAGATTTTCCTGTCCGACATTCTTTGTTCCATTTATGGAAATAAAACTATCTATATGTATATTCTGCATTATTCTCTCACATATCAGACAGCTTGTCACAATTTATAATATAAAAAATATGCATTTGGTCCTATATCTCTCAAAGTAATTATAGAAGCTAAATAAAATTTATTTTCCAATACACATACGCCATGTTCTCTGTATTGAACTGTCCTTTGTTTAAATATTAACAAATTCATTTCATCATGAGACACCACCAGATGAATCCATTGCTAAAGCTAAAGTAAAGTTTATTTAACGACGCCTCTAAAGCACATTGGTTTCTATCTTATCACAGTATTGGATATGAATCACATGGTCATTCTGACATATTTCTTTAGAGGAAACCCGCTGCCGCCACATAGACAGCAAGTGGTCTTTTATATGCACTTTCCCACAGACAGGACAGCACATACCACGGGCTTTGATGAACCAGTTGTGGACAAACTGCAAATTGCCTAAACTGCAAATGGGTCTACAGAGAAGGATCGATCCGATGACCGACCGCTTCACAGGTGGACAAGCTACCCATTGAGCTGTATCCCGCTAAAGCTAAGTTTGCTAGAGATATAATTCTGAAAATGCACAGTCGTTATGGTCTGGAGAAAGCGAAACAACCATTTGGGTTTTGGAGCTGTATATTGCAAACGATCCCGCCAAAGTAAACATTATTTTTATACAGTTCAGATGCAGGTCACCGTTATAATGGTAGTAGTTCGGTATAACAATGGGTTAACTATAACTACATCGACAGATATCAGACAGTACATGGTCTCTTTTGTTCACATTACCAGAAAAATATGTACAAGAGGATATGTTTTGCAAAGAAAGCAAACATTAAGTTTGTGACAATAAACGACATTAGAAAGACGTGACTAGTGCAGGTAAGAAAAGATACAAATTTTCCGTTTTAGTGACACAGTATATTCTGTACACTAACAGAACAATATGACTGGAACCCACAAAAAAAGCGACCGCCACATAATATTACGTTCTGATCTCTTCAAACAGTGGAGACCCAGCTCAATTCATTCACTGATAGGATGAAGACCGGTATGTAACGATGATCCGGCCACTACGAGGTGCATACAATTGACTGCTTTGTTAGATATACGTTGTTCGTCAGTTGCCGGTAGGCTAGGGCATCTGAACAAATGAGATGGTTTAGAAATAACGTGACAATGTTACCGAGTAAAAGACTGAAGCTTTGTATTTTCCATCCATTCTATAGGCAGTGTTATAAAGCCTTGTATTAATGTTCTATTGTAGACGGGTACATGTATTGTAGATGTGGAATGCTGCTAACTAGATGAAGATTTTGTAGAAAGAAAGATACACAGATCGAGTTGTGTCATCTGTGGAAATTCCTATATACAGCAATGAAAAAAAACCAAACACAGAAAGAAACCATCATGATATACTGTCAACACTGGTCTAACGGCCACCTGTATATAACAACCATATGTCTACCTTTGGATTGGCAGTCTTCCTCTAAACGGTTACGAAGGGATGAAGTTGTTTTGTGTCATTTCCGTATTGGCCAAACTTATTTAACGCACATTTTTATTCTGAAGAAGGACCCTCCACCTCAGTGTGAGCACTATCAGTGTAGATTGACGTGCGTCACATTTTTGGTGGATTGTTGTTACATACAGCCCGTTAGAGATAATGTATTTGGTAATGAAAGCGTGATGGAATCATTTCGATACCATCCACAAATTATTAATAATTTTTTAAAAGAGACACATTTTTATAATAAATTTATTTTTATTCCTCAGTTAATTTGATTTTTTTTACCATAGTTATATTTATTATATTATTTATTACATATATTGTATATGGTTTATCTTATAGTAATTCAGCTCTTTATACTAAGTTATTTTTCATTCTTTAATTTAACCATATTATGACCCTCAATAGCCAATATATATTGTTTTTCTGGGAGTTCGTTAAATAATCAAAGCATTTCTACCTGTTTATAAGAGCCACCTCCTCATATTAACCACATTTATTAGATCAGCGTGGTGATTGTTATATATAGGTTTAACTGTACGACAAATTAAAACACATGCCAAATTTGTTGAAATGGATACGGGCAATTCTGTAACGTAACATTTAACACATTGTTCACCACAAGTAACATCCCAACACATCTTGATCCAAGACTCCAAGTTGTATTGGAATCTAAAGCCAAGCTTAGGATACAGATAACAGAAGCATTCTTGAGGTGCGTGTGAACTTTAGTACAGTACTATATCGGCAATAACTGTGTGTATTTCACACTCGTGTGCAGTATCGCTTTGAAGTCGCTTAATAGTAAATTACTGAGGTGAACATAGTCACCTGTTACTGGTACTAAGCATACACTACAGATGAAGTGGTGGTATTCTATTACAGGCATCTGGTGCGGGTATACTTCACTTCATAATAACAGCATACGTATGCAATGGATGCTGCTTATCGGAAAAGAGTAGCCTATGTGGCACCAGCGGGTTTCCTCTAAATACATATGTCAGAATCATGGGCGTAAATGACAGTGGGGACTCCTATATAATTATCCCCCCACTTTTTGCGTAGAAAAACTGAACATTTCAGTGAAATTAAAATTAAAATGCCTAAATAATAATCTTTACCAGTATTTCTGTTTATTGTATCAATGTAACACTT
>JAULBS010136417.1:0-13025 GCA_032355785.1 Symmetromphalus regularis | reverse complement strand
TAATGCGGAGTATGGGTAATACTAATGCGGAGTACGGGTAATACTAATGCGGAGTATGGTCATACTAATGCGGAATATGGACATACTAATGCAGAGTATGGGTCATACTAATGGGGAATATGGGTCATACTAATGCGGAATATGGGTCATACTAATGCGGAGTATGGGTAATACTAATGCGGAGTATGGGTAATACTAATGGGTCATACTAATGCGGAGTATGGGTAATACTAATGCGGAGTATGGGTAATACTAATGCGGAGTATGGGTCATACTATTGCGGAATATGGTTCATACTAATGCAGAGTATGGTCATACTAATGCTGCTAATGAGTCATATTAATTCTCTTTCATGTTGGCATCTCTAATATTTCTTCTCTCATATTTCAGTAACTGTAACTGTCTCAGACGTGTGTGTTTTATCATTCTTGGTTGTGCCTTAGACACCTGAGTTAACGGAATGTATCATTTTATGAATATTAGAATAGTTTTGGATTGATCTCATTTTTGAATTTTTGCGGAATATATTATCTTCCTTTATTTTCTTTTTTTGCCTACAAAACCAGTCTGTTTTAATGCACCCCTTGTATTTTAATGGGAATGAAGCTTGAACGTGTGCAAAACATTAATATCTAGTTTTTCATTACTGATTTCGAAAGATATACAGCGATAAACCAATATACTCTTTTTATTGCTTGCTATTGTGATATATTGTGTGTTATATTTACAGTAGTCCATATCCCATTAGCATTTGTCATGGTATGTTATTGTGAGTGATTAAGAAAAAAAGTCTGTTTTGTTTGTTACCAGAGGCATAGCAAGTGGGTGAGGGAGGGGGCAACAGGGGCCAGTTGCCATCCGGGTACAAGGGATTAGGGGTGCAAAATACTTCTGGGATATAATGAAACGTCAAAAAGGTAGAGGCACCAAAAGTGTTCTTGTGCCTGGGCGATAAGAACACTTGCTATGCCACTGTTTGTTTGAGAATATTTGTTGTCCCTTAAATATTAGAAATTTCATATTGGACATTTTCTTAATGGTACTTTTTTGGAATTTAAAATAAGTTAATGGTAATTAAGGTTACCACATGTTGGTACATGTCGGTCGAAAATGAAAATGATTTACTGAGATATGAAATAAAATAACATTTACCTTAAATGTTCCATAAACTGCCCTTCAGGCTGGCTTCCTTTCCAGTAAATAGTAAATTATTTCAAAGAATTTAAAGGTGGGGGGTGGGTAAGGTTAGAAACGTTTTAACAAAACCAAAATAAGGTCTTAATTTTTGTTTTATTTAATACAAAGTTAACAAAACTTTGGTCATAGCTGCACCTATGGATTTTTCATCTCAGATCTATTTATTTTTAAATATGGATTTAATACACTTTTTAGTAAAGGGCAGTATATATCACTTCTGACACCACTACTACCAAGATGGCTGTCGGGTTTGTTGAAGTTTGTCAGTTTGTGCATGATACCATAGAAACTGTAGAGCTGTGTGGAAGTTCTATGAATAATATTGATGTTAATATGTTGTTTTTTACACTTATAGATCCTCTTATCTGTGATATGTTTACTTAGTATTAACTTTTTAGCTTTCCTAGTTTTAATATCAATCCGTCCATCACTGTTTTCTTTACAATTCTTTCAAAACCAAATTATGTTTATTGTTAATATTTTAATATTAGTTTTCAAACCACATTTTGACTTGTTAAAGTCGAAAATGGGAATTAGATTATCAATAGACTTACTATGCACTTGAATGCCGTCCAATATATATCTGAATGAGAGAAAATTATTTTTGTCATTGACAGTTTGAACCAGTGGAGTGTTTGCCTTAAGTCATAATTTCATTGTCATTTCTGTGTTTGGGATGTTTGCTAGAAAAAATATTTAAGAATGTTTTCAAGTCCTTTGAATATTTAACCCCTAATCCTTTTGTTTTAATTATCTTTAATTTCTTGTCATAACTTTTGCATTGTTCTTACTTGTTTATGTATAGAGTGCATTTTTGTATAGCTGTACGTATATAAGTATTATAGTCAAAATAAACTGTTCCTGAAGTTGAGCCAAAACTAACCACTATAATTACATACAACATGCCAAACTAATTTGAAAAGCCAAATTGTTCAATCCTGTTAATTAAATGTGTTGATCCGGGTTACTAAACACTGAAACGTGCAGGGGGGTATCATAATGTTCATTCAGTCGATCCATGTCGGATGTTTCCTCAGAATTTCTAAATATGGTCACCTACATTTTTATACCTCTTTTCATGCGCTGTTTCAATTTTGCAATCTCATTATACAATATGTTACTAACGAAACCCAAAACGTTTTCAGCAGCAGCTATGACAATTGCTGAAACAAAATTGTTGTTTTCCTTTTCCTTATGTCTTTGTTTATCCAAAGAACCCAAGATCAGATGAAAAGAAGTTTGGGGAAGCATATTGAAACAATAGAAGAAACTTAAATGTAAGCTGGGTTTGTTGGCAAATTGTCATGCATGTACACTATCAAATGAGGAGCACTGTGCAATCTTACTTCATTCAGCAGTCTTTATTTTCAATAACAGCCTGTCAAATCATTTGCATTGCAAGCCCTATTTATCTCAGCGTCCATCTGAAGCCAACCGATCATCAAAATTCCTTCAGAAACCAAGAAAATTGAAGCAGCTGTCTTGTTTCAATGTCCCTCTTATTACCAGTTATTACCCTTTTGACCTTTAAAGGTCACGTTATAAATTCTTACTTACAATATCCATGTTGGAACATCCAATACGTTTTTTTTCTACTGTTTGTAGTTGTTTAAAATTAATTTTAGATGAAGTACCAAAGATGTGTGCATTGAAACATGAATCATTGTCTTTTAAATTGATGTAGAAGTTCATGCCTTATCTAGTGACTGTTTCAGTGTCTAGTAACGGTTTCATTGTTGGGTGAACCATCCAGCAGTTACACATCCTAATCTAGTAAATCTTCAACCATCCATTTGTTAAAGATGTTGCAGGGGTCTTGGTACATGTCATAAGCGATTGCGAGCCTACCATTTCTTAATACGTATTTGAAATACGTCCGCCATCAGTTGGCAGCGATTGTAATATCCGCCAACCGTTTATTTAGTCCGCCATCGAAAATCACAAGTCATACCATCGTCTTGAATATATATATAAAGACATTTTCAAAGTACATGTACCCTGCAAATCTTAGGTACTACCCCTTCCTATAAGTGGAACTAGCTCTACCGATTTCCTCCATCACTTTCCTGAATACTCGGGAGACCACTGTGTGGGTATGTAGAAAGTGGTAACTATTGTCTGGTAGGGGTTTCCGTTTGTGGACCCCGTTACTGTTTGGGCTATTTTCTGTTCCAGCCACTGTTTATCAAAAGCGGTGGTATGTGCTATCCTGTCTGTGGGACAGTGCATATAAAAGATCCCTTGTTTATCGGAAGGTGTAGCCTCTGATGCGGTAGTGGGTTTCCTCAAAAGACATATGTCTGAATGACCATATGTATGACGTCCAATAGGAGATGATAAGATAAAAATCAATGTGCTCTAGAGGCGTCGTTAAATAAAACAAACTTTTCTTTTGGTAGCGGTTTCAGTGTTATAAGAACCATCCACTAAATTATTTCAGGTCTTGCTTTCAGTTTTATTTTAACCATCCAGTTTTAATGAGTGCAGGTTTGTTTGCACGTTTCCTCTTTCGTCTAGTCCTCATTGGTGTGTACCTGTGTTTTAGAAAGTCAAGTGCTGCTGATCAAACGGCTGTGTCCGTTTAACTATTTAATCATATTTATACACATTGTAATCAATTTTGTGTAAATAAAAAAAAAGTATTTATTGTAGGTTGTGTTGTGTTATTTTGTGGTTTGTTTTGTTAGTTGCGTTTTATATCTTTATTAACTAATGAACGAGTTTGTCAATCTGCAAGGATGTTTGAACATAATACTAATATATGTTAAATTATACTTTTCTAGTTATCTTTAAAATATATTTACGCAATACTTCAGGGGCGGTTTGATGGGTGGAGTGTTTGTTTTTAGAAGATATTACACCATGACCAGTTTCTGCAGTAGTGATTATGAATACAGTACCGTACAAGTTTTGGGGGATATGTTCGTGGATACGATTTTTTTTAGTAATCAGATTTGGTTATTGTTTTTTTGAAGGGGCTTGTGTAAAAACAACATACTTTACAGATTACTTTGATTTCTATAATAATATCGGGAGGGGGGGTGAGTATTAAGAAACATTATACTGTTCAGGTAATTTTGATTGCTTTAATAATATCGGATGTCAAACTTCACGCTGTCAAAATTGTTCCTGTAGTCTGTTACTCATGGTAACGTTTATAACTGAAGTTATGTCATTGTCAGTGGTGCATGCTATAGTACGTATCGTCCCTTGATGTTACAATTTCCAGTTTTAAGTTTTATAAGCACGGGTCTTGCTAGTCCTCATACAAAACAATTTTTTTAGTAACACAATTGCCTTTGAAGGGTTTGGAGGGTGAAAGTGCTTCGGTTCGAAGCCACTACAAGAATTTGGAAATCTACTTTACTAAACTTGTATTCTTTTTTGTTTTGTCTTGAGCCTAACAAATACTCTAATTTGTTTTGACTTGAAACAACATTTAAAATAGATTTGGTTGAAGGAGCATTTGGAATTGATGTTTTAAATCCATACACATGTTTGAAGGATGTATTGGCAAAGTGCGTGATCTGAATCCATCCATCATTGTTGGGTAAGAGAAACCTTAAAACATAAAACAAGGTAAACTATTGGAAAGAAAAATAAACCACGGATTATGTAATGCAATACTTTAATAACGTAAACAATTTTACACAAATAACAAATCTAAATTCATTAAACTCTTGACGATTTTTCCTTCAACCGTTTTAGATTGCAATGCAGCAAGTCTTCAAATATATATTAAACATTCCCTTTCTCTCATCCATACGTTTTGACTCACAAAGCTCTCCAACACTGTACTGCGTAAGCATTCGATTCCATAATTAAAAAGAGTCGAAAATTCAGCTGAATATTTATATATTTACACAATAGCACCATCAAACCAACAATGTCTTCAATGAACACTTTTGGCACGTATGTTTTGTTTTCTTTTAGTCACAATAATCTTTAAAGTTTTGGGAACATAGAAGGCGAATGTCCTATACTAGTCATAGCAAGTTGATTCAAATGTCCAGGGAGTGGCAAAAACCCGTAACCATGCGCTGGGGGTGGATACATCATCATTGGGTGAACCGGAACTCCAGGTGGCAGGAGCGTACGCGATAATCCATGAACTTCCGGTAACGTAAGATCCGGTCGAATGGAAGGTAATCCAAGCATGCTGTGACCCGGGAGGAAAGACGGAAACGATCCTCTCATGGGTGGTGGTGGGTAGTGAAGTCCGAGACCGTGAAGTTGTGTGATGTCGACACCTCCTGACGGGAATGATGAGACCTGTTCGTCCTTACAGCTCGTGTGTTGTCTTTTTTCCTTCATACGACGGTTCTGGAACCAGGTTTTAACCTTTAGAAATAATAAAATAAATATGTTAAAATACATCTTTCAGCAAATAGCAGACACTATGGAGTAGGGGACAATTAATTTTTAAAATTAATAACTTTTTTTTTTTTTTTTTTGCTGAATAAAAATATTTCTGGGCTCCGTGATAAAATAAAGTGGTCAAAATCCGGAGAGTATTCGTAGTATGATGGGTTTCTGTAAGAACGCTGCTGCTGTTCGTACATCTTTTCAGTGATGATATATGAATTATGAAGCTAGCATGGTGTTAAGTGACTATTACAGTCAATAAGTCTTTGGGTGAAACGGCCATATTTGTTTTACGTCAATATGCTTCATGTATTAAAAACCTGAATTCATCGAAACCTTTGGGCCTATTTTCTTTTCTTTGGAAATGGTTTAAGTTGTTAATTACTTCTGACAAATTTTAAATCCGTTAAAGATTTAGCTGGTCACGTGATGGGAAAGCTAGATTGTATTTATAATTTAGTTTGATGTTGGATTAAACACGCTTACTGTTAATTAATGCCATTTAGTCATTCTAAAACAAATTTAATTTTCTTTTCATAAAACATGGAAATTTCAATGAAGTGGTATTTATTTCTGGGTGTATTTTGTAATTTGTTTTACGTCAATATGCTCCATGCATAATCTAATAATAAACTACATTTTAAATGTATATAAAATATGTATACAAATACTGAACCACAAAAGAAATGCCATTTTACACATTTCAATGCTATTTTTGAAGGTAAAAATTTACAGAATTATATATAGAATAATTTTTTGGGGGGGTGGGGGTGGGGTGATTTATTTTATTACTATTATTATGGTATTCAGTGAAGGTAAAAATATCAGAATTAGATATAGAATTATTTTTTGGGGTGGGAGTGATTTCTTTTATTATTATTATAATGGTATTCAGTGTATAATCAATGAATCCTTAACTAACCTGCTGATCTGTAAGTCCTAGACTGGATGCCAGGTCACTTCGCTCACTGGCTGCCAGGTATTTCTGGTCTAGGAATCGTCTCTCGAGTGCGTGGATCTGGTCGCTGGTGAAGGCCGTTCTCGCCTTCTTCTTTCTGCCATTTTCGCGTTCACAGTGGTAGAAGTCATCATCTGTAGAACAAGAAAATATCAGTTAAATTTAAAATTAAAATAATAATTTATTACTTGTTTGTCATGTACAGGGGCGTCAATCCGGGGGAATGAGGGACACAACCCCCCACTTTTTGGACGGGGGATGCCTATATAATTATCCCACACACGTTTTGCTTCGAAATATTTTAATTAAATTACCTAAATAATAATCTTTTCCAATATTTATCTTTCTGATATCAATATTTCTATGTAGGGCATGGATAGGAATATTCAATTAAAAATCATTAGATTGTTGTAGAGGGATGTGTTATCATCCTACAACAGCTTTATTTCTATGGAAAAATAAGGTGTACATTTTGTTCCAAAGTCATGTCAAAATGCCAGAAAAAGAATATCAAAAACCTTTGATTTAAAAAAAAATATTGCCGGACATGCCTCCCCCCACCTCCCTTCCCCCACGCCATCCCCATCTCTTCCCCACTCCACTTCCAGGTAGCGATAATAACTGATTCCAGACAGGTGCGATGAATGTGTTGAGAAAAAGATGATTAGGCCTTTGGGCGGATACAGAACTTTTGGGAGCGGGTTCAAACATATTTTAAGGATTTTTAACATAGGACGGAGGGGTCACGGTTACATATGACCAAATTATAATAGAAAATATTTGTTAAAAACGAAAACTAGCGTTTAAACCTCTAAAACACCTCCATGGATCCACTTCTATATATATATATTATTATTATTATTATTCTGCCTAAAAATGTGTATTTAGAAATACAAAAATAATTATATATATTAATCATAATTTTTAAATATATATATTTTTGATGTTGAAATGTATATGCATTTTATATTTTATGTATTTAAATAAAAGATATATATTCATAAATATAAATACTTTTAAAATAGAAAAGTTCTATATTTGCTTAGTGTGTAAGTTATTAAGTTTATACACATTATTTATGTGTGAAAAACTATATTATTAGATTTTTGTTTCTATCCATTTAAAAAAAAAAAATTGAGAAGTGGAATTTTTTTTTTTATATAATTTCACTTTTTTTTCTAAAATGTGACCCATTATAAAAATTTAATTTATTTATATTCCAATGACTTTAAGTTTTTTTAATTATTATTTAAAATATTTCTTGTATTGATAAAAATATAACGAAATATCTAAATAGGTTTGAATGGAATAAATTAAAGTTGTTTACCTGAAATTAGCTGGTGTTTGAATGGAATAAAGTAGACAATTATATTTACCTGAAATAGGTGGTGTGAGACTTCTCTCTGTGACGCTGCAGTACCCTGACGACGTGGACGACGTTGAAGAGAAACTCTTCGGTGTACTGGTTCGGATGTCGCGGGATTCGTCCGTCTCAGATCTGTTTCTCTTGCGATTGTCATCTTCTAGACGTACAGGAGACACACTCTGTCCAAACTCTGGCTGCAGACGATTGATGCCAGCGTCACACTCGATACCAGACACAGGTTTGTAGTTAGCAGGGAAGGAGAACTGGAATGGAGTCAAACTTAGGCAGTAGGGTAGAGTTCGTTCAGGGGATGATGGCTCCTCGCGTTCGGGCAACTGCGGGAGGATTTCTTCTTTCTCCAAATCATTGACGCTGCTTTTAGACAAATTTTCTATGGAAAACGCGTTCTTCTTTTCGACAGAGCTATCCATAAGCATGACGAATGTTCAGTTTTACTACGATGAATGTTCAGTTTTACTACGATGAATGTCCAGTTACTATGATGTGTAAATATCCGCGGTACAAGTCCAAGTTAATATCAGCTGTGGCAGTTCTCTTGTGAAACGTTTCACTCTTCTGCTCGAAAAAACTGCTGGCATTTAGTTTTATTCGCTTTCCCTCAAAAGTACTCCAAATATGACAACATTGCCTAACATGTATCCCGTGAAGAATGGTCAATACCTTGTTAAAAGACGGGCTAATTAGAATTAACTAAAGTATTGTTTACAACAATGCGCACGGTCGGATCAGCATAAGGACCAATACAAAGCAACCTAGCGGGTTATATGCAAAGTGTGATCCAAGCTCAATTAGAAACCAATTTAAGGATTTTATCAGTGTTTTCACAGCGTTCTCACGTTCTGCGCAAATTCAAAGGATAAATTTGCTTTCCTAATTCCTTCATTAAGACGAAACGTTTTCCCATTGTTTACTGTTTACATTTGCGTCAAAGCAGGGATAACTTTAGTACAATCGGGTGTAATAGTTGCATTTTTATTTACCTTTCTCCCAGCTTGCCCTACACCGTTAACAGTGGTATGCAGCAGGGCGATTCATTCCGACCATGCTGTTAATTCCCGATTGCCTCCATTGTGCTAGCCCAGCTTTGGGTTTATCTTTTTGTCTTGTGACCAATCTATAATTTTCAAGGACGTGTCAAAATACTGACATCAGTATTCCGAGGATATAATTCGGAAGTGTGCCTTTTAATAAGCTTAAAATGACAGGTTAGAACGTAACTCGTGAATGACCTTCGCTCAACAGGTAGAAAGTACGCTGAGAAATTAAAACAATATTGTTCTATGGATAGCGATTGTTGAGGAGGTCTACTCAAGATGCTATTATTTCACCGTGGTAGAAGCTGTAAGTGACATTACTCGAATGGAGTACGCTTTAACTAATGTTTTAATGTTAAAATAAACTGCTAAAACCACTTAATGAAGTTGGATGTAGAGTTTAATTGTAACTTGTAAAGAAAAAGGTAAAAGATTTAACAGGACTACCAATAAATGTTATATTTAATGCAAACTTTAATTGAAAGTGAACATTGAAAGGTCGTTTGTTATTTTGTCTATTTTCGTTAGTCTTTTATTCCTTGATGTTAATCAGGACAAACTTTTAAGAGAGTAGCAACACGCCTCAGTATATTAATTACTTAAATAAATATGTAATTGATTTGATGTTTCACATCCACACCAAGTAGCAAGCTTTATACCTGAGTAGAAGAGTGGGAAAAGAGGAAAATTAATTTGATAAAACTGGATACGTAAATTTCATATCATACTGGATATTTTAAACTCTAAACTTTGGTTTAGTTGTAAACATGTTAATTAAAACAAATTATTTTAAATATTATTATTTTTAAAATTATTTTTATTGTTATTATTCAAATTTATAATTATATATAGAAATAAAAATACTCATTTATTATACAAGATGGTGATTTAGAAACTATTATTATTATTATTTTATTATTATTATTAACATTATTTTTATTATTATTTCTTATCTGTGTATTTTTTCATTCCAATACATAATTTACAGATAGAATGAACTATGTAAAGAAAGGAAAAAACATGGATTGTTTACTGAAAATGTAAAAAAAAAAAATGTGAATATTTTCTTATATTAATTCAACGATTTTTTAAAAATTATTATTTTTAATTTATTTATCTATTTTTTTTATTTTTTGTTGTTTTTGATTATACAAAGTTATGCTGGTATATTAATTAAAATAATACAGGAGTATTTATTATAATTGCATGTATTAGGTCAAATTATTCACAACAAACGGTTAAATATTTTATGATTAAAAATCAATCAAATACTAAAATAGTATAAGGGACTGGAATCTCTCAAGTTAATAAAGTGGGAACAAATTAAAGGAAGAAAAAACTAGCTATTATAACGGTAGGAAACAAAAGCGAGTGAGAGACAGGTCAGAATGTAAAATATTACAGACAGACAGACAGATATTTTATTTACGGCAGGGTTGTAAACTGTTTTATATAACGAAGTAGTACTGGCAAATAAGCGTATATTACATATAATTCTATTAATAGTATCATTTATATAGATCAGAAACAGGATATGGCCAAGGATAGAACCCTGCAAGATACCTGTTGGAAATGTTTTGATGTGAGAAGACTGTCTTTTTAGTACATGTTTAGATATTAATAAGGTTTTTATTTTAATCTGTTACTAAGTGGTATTATAGGACCCTAGTAAAATATTTAAGATTTAATTTCAAACAATTTAGTTATAATGAAGCTTATCGGTACTAAAGATAACCCCAAGTGCTTTAAATCGATAGAAGGATTTTATTTTAAATTTGAATTTTGCAAATAGTTTATTGAACTCTTCTTACTATTATGTAATTTTAATTTTATAATACAGATCGATTTCAGAATTTTATAATTTATTTTTCAGTTATGCACTTTCGGGGATTTAAAAAACGAAAAAAAAAAAGATGATTTATTTATTATTATAATTATTATCATTATTTATTTATTAAAAGTATATTATTAAAGTAGTGGTTAAGCTATCGGACTCATGGCTAGTAGGTTCTTAGATCAAATCCCAGTCCAGGTATGAAATTTTTAATCTCGATACCGACTTCAACCCGGAGTGAGTGCTCTACAAGGCTCAATAGGTAGGTGTAAGCCACTTGTACCGACCAGTGGTCCACAACTGGTTTATCAAAGGTTATAGTATATGCTGTCCTGTATATGGAAAAGCTCATATAAAAGATCCCTTGCTGCGTAATCTATGTGGCAGTAGCGAGTTTCCTCTGAAGACATTTCATAGCAAAACAAAATGTCTGAACCTGATAACCGCTGAATAAACAATTTGTTGGGTTGTCGTTAAACAAACAGTCCTTTCCTTTATATGTCCAGTCCAGAACAGAGGGTGGGACCAGGTGGGCCAGTTGGCATGGGCCTACGATTTTAAGGGGCTAATCCCCTTGGTATAGGCAAAGTTGGACCCTTGGGCCTTTGGTAAAGAATATTGATATTGTTGATAGAGTCATGGGGGATCCTAAGTACATTATATGCAAAACTTGTACCCATAGATAAATCATATAATGTATATTTAGCACTGATTATAAAAATACTTAATTAACAGTTTGAAATAGAGCCTATAATATTATTTCCCATTTGGCCTAGGCCTATTGCCAGTTCTGCACGACCCTGTATAATTATGTCTGTGTTTCTGTGTTTAGTATACTCGTTCAAACTGCGTGGGCTGAACTTAGGAAATGTAAGGGTTATCGGAGTCTATTACATCACTTGATATCTGATGTATTACTCTGTTGGGTTGCTGTCATGACGTATAGGAACAGCCCCATCATCCTCTTCCACAAATCAATGCCGGATGTCACTACGCCGAACTACTTCCTCTCATACGCACAAATTCGCACGTTTTTGACACGACTTCCGCTAATATATTTAATTTTTAGTTATTACACATTTAGACTGGTAGATTGGCTGTCAGATATATCTAATTACACAAGGAGGCGGCTTATCTTTTAATATAAAGAGTTCGGGAAGCGCCAGTATGATTATTTCTAAAATGTAAATAAATATGTCAAGTGATTGTTCTAAGTATTTCATGCAAATAGTCTGTGCATATATTAACATTAGATCGTTTACACCCTAGAAAATATCCGCTACAGAAATAGTTTATGATATTTTGTCAAAATATATTGAGTCATTATTTAACGACACCCTCCCCTCTCCAGCACAAAAAAATAAATATCGGCTATTGGGGGTCATACTTCCGTTTAATTATAAATATTTAGCTTACTGTCAAAATGAATTACAGTCACGTTAGTACGTTTTCTCAAAATATAGTTAGTATCGATTTAAATGTTAATGGAATATTTGCATATAAATATCGATTTGAAGACAAACAGCACAGGAAGCTTGGACAGCACAGGACAGCGTACTTGAACCTTAATTGGATATAAAACACGAAAATAAGTATAAGCAATCAACCTGCTTTTTTATTCTTTATTATTATTTTTAAATTATTATTATTATTATATTATTATTTTAATTTTATATTTTTAATTATTATTATTATTTTTTTAATGTACATTGTTGTACATTTAATATTTATTAATGCGTTTTGATATACCTTTCAGTATAATTTATTACATAATTATACATCATTTCACTGAGATCATTTTACACAGTCTACGTTTACAAGAATTCATGAGACAGAAATACCGCTGAGAAACGTGATAAAATCTTTTAAACAGAATTAGTTATCTTGCTTCATCCTCCTGGATTTCAATTTACCAAACAGAACGTGTAGATAATAGTATAAACCATTAAAGTGCATATATATGTAGATAACATAGTTTACCAAACTGTACGTGTAGATAATAGTATAAACCATTAAAGTGCATATATATGTAGATAACGTAGTTTACCAAACTGTACGTGTAGATAATAGTATAAACCATTAAAGTGCATATATATGTAGATAACGTAGTTTACCAAACTGTACGTGTAGATAATAGTATAAACCATTAAAGTGCATATATATGTAGATAACGTAGTTTACCAAACTGTACGTGTAGATAATAGTATAAACCATTAAAGTGCATATATATGTAGATAACGTAGTTTACCA